>CALNHX010002844.1:0-166343 GCA_940337035.1 Agriotes lineatus
CGACAATCTCTATAAACTACTAGAAAAGATAATCCACACACGATTGCAAGACTACGTCGTTAGTCGGAACATTTTGCCTCCTTGTCAATACGGATTTCGTAAAAAAACATTCCACCGGTCATCAACTGCTGCGCCTAACAGAAGTAATTGAAAACGGATATGAAGCCAAAAAATATACAGTAGCCGCATTCTTAGATCTACAACAGGCTTCACTGGATTCACGGGCTACTGTATAAATTAATTCAGATAGACGCTCCCTCCTATTTGATTAGCATCTTAACATCATTTCTTCAACATAGAACCTTCGTAGTACGATTAAATACCACTCTCTCAGAAACAAGAAACGCAACCGCTGGAGTACCACAGGGAAGCATCTTGGGTCCACTGTTATTTAATATATATATCCATGACATCCCAGAAACTGCAGAAGTACAATTAGCATTGTTCGCAGACGACACAGTTTTGTTGACGCAAAATCACAATCTAGAAATAGCCATCTCACTTCTGCAAAGTTCAATCAACGAACTAGTTCAATGGTTCAACAAATGGCGAATTACAATAAACGCAACAAAGTGTGAATGCAAGATCTTTTCTCTTAGAAGAATAATTAACCCACCAAACTTCATAATAAATCAAAATATTATAGACTGGAAACCACAAGACTCAGCAGTAAAATACCTGGGAGTATATCTGGACACACGCCTGAAATGGAGGTTCCATATTAACAAAAAACTTAATCAGTGCCATGCGCGATTGGCGCTGTTATACCCAATAATGAACAGGAAATCCTCACTAAAAATTGACTGTTCCCTTCTTATATATAAATCTATTTTGAGGCCTATTTTAACGTACTGTTGTGCAGTTTGGAGCAATGCTCCTAAAACCCAAATCAATAAACTGCAAATCATGCAAAATAAAGTGCTCCGAATATGTGTAAGTGCCCCGTGGTATGTCAGAAACTACCAAATTCATGAAGAACTAAACATACCTACTATTGAACAGCACTTAAAAAAGTGACTAAAAACTTCTTTACAAACATACAACAGTGTGATAGTGCGGTATTATACAATTCAGGACGAAAAAACATTCACAAAGGACTAAAGCGAAAATTACCTCAGGACTTATGTTCGTCATCCGACAGAGTGATCCAAGTTAACTCTTACATCATTACAATTACGCCACCGAGGAGCTGACAGCCGACCTCATTAAGAGATTTATCGTTATTATTTATTATTGTAACAAAACCATGTGTAGCAAGCAATTTGTTGATCTGGTTGTAATTAATAAAAAAACGGAATTAACAACACACACAAAAATAGCAACAATAACAATAGCAATAACAAAATAACAAAATCAACAGCAACAGAAATTCCCACACTTTGAAACACAAAGAATCTGTTATATGACGTTAATCACTGAGCAAACGAAATTCCTCTATCCACTTCTACTGATTACTTGTCATTTAAAATATAATCAAACTCTGTATGTTTGACAATTACTTCTTATTTGGTGAACAAACGGTTAATAACTCGGGAGAAATGCTGCTTGAATTTTGTAAACAGAATGCGTTAAGGATTATGAATGCAGTCTTTGAACATAAAATGATTCACAAATATACATGGGAAAGGCCATATCTACAATAGAAGTCCATAATACACTACTTTATTATTAAACAAAAAACTCGGATTAAATGGCAAGATTGCAGAGTGAAAAGAGGACGAAACTGTGGATTGGATCATTACATGCTAGAAGCTAAACTAATATATCCATTCAATGTAAATAATAAAAAGCAACAACAAAATAGAAATGAAAAAATGAATGTACAGGAGGAAGACTGTAATACACAGAAATATAAACTATACCTAATGCAACAACCCAACATCAAACTGCTGTATCAAAATTGCCTCAAACTAGAACTAGACATATTAACAATAAACGAAGACATGAAAAATGAATATGAAAATATCAAGACTGCAATACATTCAGCAGCAATGCAAGCTTGGGGTTCAGTACGTCACAAGAAAGAGGGACTAAAACCTCTCTAGTTTACAGAAGAAATTGAAGTACCAATAAAAGAAAACAAGAAGAGCCTCAATGAGTGGCTAACAATAAGAAATAAGAAAAGGGAAAAACCGAGACTTAAAAAGAAAAATAAAAGAGACAAAGAACCAGTTCTGGGAACAAAAATGTCATTAAGTAACAAACAACTTCCGGGATTGGACCGTGTCATGATTGAGATCGAAGAACTCAACGTTTCGCCCACTTTCGTAAGGGGCTTCATCAGGAGGAAAAAGCAAAAGAGGACGGTAACTCAACGTGTTAACCACGCCAGAGGCGAAACTCTTTGCAAGGGAAGGGATAGAAGAGCACGGTAACTCAACGTGTAAACCACGTCAGAGGCCAAACTCGACAGTCCTACATACTTAATTTAGTGCGCGTTCAGTAAAGCTCCAACCGTGTTAAAATTATATTAGGTTGGCAATATGTAGGCGCGAGCTTATGTCAAACTGATGTTGAATTTCAAGTAAACATATGCGAGTTTTTGGTTATGTGGATGTTTCCCACGTCTTCTCCAAAGCGGTATCAATTCGAAGCACTGGAAATATCGTTTGTTCTAAGAATAACTGTGCAGATCTTAATTTCGTGCTCGTAAGTAGTCATTATGATTTTTATTATTACTGATTTATGTGATTTTTGCTACCTAACCTATTATCCATTTACTTGACATCCGCACTATCAAACTGACAGTATATTGGCACCACTGCTGTTTTTTACATTTTAACAATTAAATTAAACGAAGCTGCGTGGCGCAGATGGGTTAGCGCCAGGCTTGCATTAAGCAAGTCCTCGGTTCGAATCCCGCTGGGGTCGGAATTTTTCCGTATCCTTGGCGATTAGAATCGGGTTCAGTGAGACCATTCACAGTTGGGCACCAAATTAACTGTGCTCTACTCAGAACCACAGACCTAAGAGATAGAGTAACAAGGTCAACACATCACCAAGACACACACCTCATACAATGGTTGCTGCGCAAGCACCAAAGGCGCGATCCAACTCTGTATCCCGAATCCGGGGCAATTTGATCATTGTACCGCCAGATGCCAGCGCATATAGCACCAGCCTCGACACCACAAGGTAAATGAGGTTACAGATAATACATACATACAACAATTAAATTAATGTACAGTGTAATAAAAACCCCATTATTTTGGAAGTATACCTAGTCAAGACATTTTTTTTTTAAAATTTGGTACTGACAGTGCGGATGTCAAATAAATGGATAATATATACTTGTAGAAAATAGAAGCGTATTGATCTCCTGCTTGCTTGACTTTGGTTTGAATTGTGTGTGGTGTTGGCTGGATTTGGTGGAGGCTTTTGCGGGCATTGCAAAATGGAGGTGGCGAAGAGCAGGAATAAGCGATCGGCGAATTTCACATCAACCAAGGAAACCCGCCTTGTTGAGTTTGTGAAAAAATATAAACACGACACGAAAACAAACCAGCAAAAGACAGAATTCTGGGACACTATTGTAAAAGAATTTAATGCAACAGTGGATCAAACTTATCGGCCACAAAATGTGATCCGGAAGAAATATGACAACATCAAAAGGCGTGTGAAGAGAAAGTTTGCGGAAGAAAAAACCTATATGAGAGAGACTGAAGGTGGTCCACCAAAAGAAGCAAAATTCACTGCTATGGACTCCAAAGTTAGAGAACTGAACAGTCCACCAACGTATTTGCTAAACTGCAGAGCTTGAAAAAGAGGTCGAACAATTAATCAAGGATTGTGATAACAGTAATGAAAAAATGATATTTCAACTTAAGCCTAATGATAATTTATTTTTCATGGATGACTGGTCTGACTGGTCAAAGTATACTCCCAAAATGTTGAAAGAACAGAAAAGCTCTGCCCTCCAAATTCGGAAAACTGGAATTACAAGTATGTTGCAGAAATACATGAAAATCGGGGGTTGCCCCTCAATAAAAATGGTTCAGTAAAAAAATATTTCTTTATTATGCAAGACGATAAAGTTAAATTTTATCTACGAGACGAAGTCGAGACGTTAATGATTCAAGAGTGGATAGAAATAACTTTATCGTCGTGTATAATACAATATTTTCTCTATAGCAAGAACTTTAACAATTTTAAAAAAAAATGACAGTCAATCATATTTCAAAATGTCAGTAGCTAGATTGAGTTGCTACGATAATGCGCGGCTGTCATATTTAATTTAAACAAAAGTTAGAAAATTAAATTACTTTATCCAACACCTTCTAATAAACATGACTTTTTTACGTCAATTTGAAACGTCAAAAATTATTGTTTATCTACTCTTATTGTTACTAATGGAAATCAGTGGAATAAAAGCATTTTTTTCCACTAGTGGAAAAAAGGCCAAAGAACAATTCATATGTATGAAACCCTATTGTAACAATAGTGAAATTTTAACATTTTTAAATGTCTTGAGCTCCACGTACGCATTTTCGTTCATTGCAAATTTAGCTTGTTGCTTCTGTGAAATCCATTTTGTATTTTTTTTTTCGTACAAAGATGTAAAACTAACCTAATTTAACGTTTCAGTCACAGAACAATAATCTGACAAATAAAAGCTAAGTTTCAAACCGGCTGGCGTGGTTCTGAATTTCAATCCCCGGATATGTAAAACAGTTAAACTTTGTATGCTGTTTGTCGCAAATGAACAGGCCGCGGAGAGCCGGCAGGCACGCTAATTGAGAAGGCCGGGATCTAACCATAGCTAGCCTAGCAACCATAAACTTCACGACTGCCTACTATAAAAATTCACTTAGGTATAGTCAAAATTATACCCATTCGGAGTCACGTGACTTTTGTCTGTCTCTGTTCATCTTTAGTAAAATAGATGAAATGGAAAAAATTTGAAAAAACGGCATGACGATTCATAAAATTAATTTTAAAAATTTGACGTTTCTAATCTGTCAGATTATATTTTTCGTGTAAGTTATTGAGATAAGGGTAATAAAACCTAAAATTGTTGAGCCGAAAACTGGAAATTAAAAGAAACCATCGGACATGCGGTATAACGAGCAGTCACAACAATTAATTTGAATATTATGCGTTTTTTTTTATGAAGAGTACAATATTAATAATAGTAAATCAACAGTTTCACCCTCCAACGCTGTTCGCCGTGCTTCTCTTGCGTTAAATATCTCGGAGAGCACAATTTACCGAAAATATGAGCCAGAAAGTGAAGAATGCAAAAACGGAAGTCGACGAAGCAGTCAAGACACTGTATATAAAATGTATGTAGCTAAAGAATTTGTAACCATAAAAAATCTAAAAAATGCTTGGTTGAAGAATCTGGAGATTTTTCACATTCAGTTTCTTCCCTAAATAGATTGTGCAAGGAAATAGGCTTCAAATGGCAATGTTCTATAACAGAATATGCATGCACAGAAATTGACTTAAAATTTGCTATACGCAGCAGGTTTTTAATGTAGCAGCTGACATATCTTTATTATATTTACATTTTACGACATGTTATGTTTTCTGTAAATTCAGTTTGATTTCATATAAGAGAATAAACCCGTAGCAACCTTGTTTTAGAAATTGGCATATGCCAGGATAACCTACAAAACGGAATGTCATTTATTTCCCTAAAATTGCATTTTTAAGAATCGACATACGTAAAATTACTAGATTATCACGTGACTCCGAATGGGTATAAATTTGACTATACCTAATTTTAAATAACCTAATACTTTTGAAAATGTTTTATAACGAGGTGTTGGATAAAATATTGTATGCGACATGTGAATAAAGACTTTTTATCCATTCGGGGAAATTATCTCACTCGGCTATCGCCTCGTGAGCTAACTTTTCCCCTTATGGATAAAATTTAACTTTATTCACTAGTCGCATAAATATATATTGTCTATCCTTGATGTTTAAAGTGCTACTTTATCTACCCTTGCTGTTAAAGTAAAACTTGACCTTTTGTTTTGAGTTGATAAAAGCACACTTTAACATGTGCTATAGAAAAATTATTATTTAGCTAAAAATAACGCAACTGGCGATAAAGTGTCAGTGGGAAACAGTTAAAACTGCTGTTGAAGAGTCCAGAAAGAGCATAATGGAGAAAGGACATGATTTGAAGATGAGATATATGCATGAAAAGCATGAGATGGAGTTACAGCTCATGAAGCTAAATAGTCTAGTCGCAAAATCAAAAAAGGCTCTCCGTTTTAATTTTAGAAGCATTTCATATTACTTTTGGGCAAAAAGTCTTTTCCCCCTATTTCGACACTGCTGAATCCGAAAATGCCGGTTGCCCAAGCGAAATCCTGACCGGAAGTGGGATATCCATGTTGGCGGCTTATATTTTGTGGTTTATTAATAGGTATGGAAAAAAATTTCAAAATACGATAACTTGTGGTGCTGTTTCGATGCGCATTCTCATTTTGATTTAATATTTAGATTATTCATTTACTTAGTTTTAGGTTTAGTTTTTGTGCAGAGTTAAGTGGAGGAGCGGACTGCAACTATGTTGCTCAACTGAACTTCGCCCTGCACCAATCATATTATAGCTGAGTAAAACTTTTTTTTTATAAAGTATGATCAAAAATTAATCTCATCTACGAGTAGTATGGCCATGGAATTTTTTCTAATTTATGAATGCAACTATGTTTACACTTAAATCTCAAACTTGACATTTGATTTTTAAGTGAGTTATAGTTGCATTCATAAATTAGGAACAATTCCATGGCCATACTAGATGAGATTAATTTTTGATCATACTATATTTATATCAATAAAGAAACTTTATTATTATTATTATTATATAGCGCCGAAACCCGAAATCGGCGCTGTAAAGCCCCCCTTTGACATAGGAACGCCTCCAAAATGTCTAGTTGTATGTTTTTGCGCATGAGGAATTCAAAAATACACTATAAAAAACATTGGTTAGGTTTTTGACTTAAAAATGTAAATAAATCTAAGTTTTTAGGTTTAAGGTTTTTGCGGAGAATAAATCTGTCATTTTAATTACTTATATTAATAGTAGATTACAAGCAATCCAGTGAGACAAATGTCTCATTTAAAAAAACAAAAAAGACCGTTTTTCAAATAGAACGCGTATTAAATAAAAACTGTACCCAGACCTGGAAAGTGTCAAAGTGGTTGCCTAACCGATCGACGTTTTAAGGCGCAGAGGGTCGCAGCTCCGTTTGGCCACTGAAACATTTTTATTTAATACGCGTTCTATTTGAAAAACGGTCTTTTTTGTGATTTCTCGAAAACCGGAAGTGTCACGTGACTGAAATTCGGTTCCTGAGCTGACATGACCATTCCAAACATATAACTTTCATAACTTTTTTCTCTATCTCTTACGGTTTGGCTGCTGAAACAGCGTCCCGGACGGACGGACGGACGGACAGACAAGTCTATTAGATAAAGGATGTTATTAGGAGTAAAAGTGATACTTTATGTGGCGAAGCTGAAGTTTATTTAGCCGAACATTAGTGAGGCAAATAATTCAGCTAAGCCACATAAAGTCACTTCTACTCCGAATAACATATACTATTTTATCCGCAAACGTATTCATGTAAATTTCATTAATATAAATTTAAAAAAAGGATGCTTCGGCGGGGAATCGAACCCAGGCCACCCGCGTGACACGCGAGCACTGTACCCCTGCGCCAACCTCTGTTGTTCAAATAACGCGCTACTGTAATGGTATCTAAACATACTGAATCACCCGAGCTAATAGCACACGGCCACAGCAGCTGTCACACCCTAACCCACGGCGACAGACGCTCCGATCCGCTGCTTAAAGGTTTATTTAAATTAAAACATTTTCGTACTCTTTTTGAAAATAAAAACCGGCCTACGATCTAAGTCTAAAAATTAGCAAAATTTTAAGCCATATACAATTTAATCGGTCCAGTATCTTCGGAGGAGATAGCGAACAAACTTAGAAAGAAAGAAAGAGAGCAACGATTTTGTGTGCTTAGGCAGATAAAGTGACACTTTTACCTTGTCAATAAAAACACATAAGTTGTCACTTTTGTGACGTTTGCGGATAATAGCTATTTAAGTAACAAGGAATGTAAGGACCTATTAACATTTGATGTAGGCAAGTACAAGCCAAGGCGAAGCCGCTGCTTGTTGCCTGCCGCAAATGTTAATAGGCGATAAATTCCGAGTTATCTGATTATATTTTTCCCGCTGATTATCGAAATTTTCCTAGATTTTTAAAAAATCGTTTGGTTTCACACCTGTCACCAGGATTAATGTTCGTGAACATAAACATTTGCAATTATAAACAAAACGTCTACTGCATCTTGCGTTATTAATTTTATTATCCTAGGAACTTAATAATAATATTAAGTTCCGTTGTCAAGGGAAAGCAGTAAACAAATATAATCACTGACTTACACGTTTTGTTACAAGGCTGTATCACTGACTTACATGATCAGCAGCGGGAAAAAGATTCTTATTTAAACATCACTTCAAACGTTTGAGCTAAAAGGTTGGCAGAAGTCAAGACACTGGTACGTCTACAGTTAGTTACTTTGCAACATTACATAAAAGCAAGGCACTCACTTTAGGTGATCTTTACAAGGATAATACTTCTGAAGAATCTAATAAAAAGCAAGTTATGAAGATTGATGAAGACTTCTTGCGTGTATTGATCGCCGCATATGATGGAGGAAGGAATATTGATCTAAAAATAAATAGTCTGCGCTTAAGCTCTGCAAGGCTCCTATATCATTACCTTCGGTGAACGGCGGGCTGCGAACAGCAGAATAGGCTTCATTGGTGAAGGAAATTATGAAGGGAATAAGAGTGCCCAAAATATCTACCTGTAAACCAAAAATCTGACTCAATTCTAATAAATGATGGGATGGCGTTTGTCTTTGGGCCGCCCGGCCCGCATCAAGCTGAGACATTTAGTGACTACCTGACTGCTTCATTAAAAGAATATTGAGTAATGGATTTGAGTACCTGGAACTTCACATCGTGTTTGATCAGTACCTGTCTCAATCTGTAATAGCTGGAACTAGGAAGAAAAGAGCCAAGGGTTTCGCTCCAGTACGCAGAGACATCACTGACTGTAACGTGCCGTTGCCAAAGAACTGGAGTACCTTTTTATTCCTCTCAGAGAACAAAGCTGATCTGTGCAGGTTTTTGTCCGATAGAATCCTAGAGCATGACTTTGGTGATCTTGAGGTGGTGCTCTCAGGAGGATTCAAGGAGTCACACGCTCAGTCTACCAATCCAACTCGTTGATTGCCTGAGAGCGTCACACGAGGAAGCTGATACTCGTATGATTCTTTATGCTGTTCACAGTACAGCTGACAATATCGTTGTGATGACTAGAGACACTGATGTTGTGCTTCTTCTTGCTCACCACTTTTCCAAAATGAAGTGCTCCCATCTGTGAGTTTGAGAGAATGCTCACCTTCCCAAGCAATCTCTTCCATTGCTTGAAGACTGCGCCTGGACCATTGACGGAGAGCAACTTGTTCCACGTTTCATGACGCTAGATCCTATTCCTAAGACGTGCCCAGAAGTTTTTGTTTGCCACTGTAGAGGACTTTGTAACTCAAAGAACTGCAGTTGCAGGAAAGCAAACGTCCCTTGCTTAAAACTCTGTACTCCTTGCAAACGTACCTGCCTTAATTCTGATTTTGATTTCTGTAAGTTTTTGTTGCCAAAAAAGTCGCTTGTTTGTTTCATTTTCGGAAATATTTGAAACAAAGTTTAGTTCAAACGTTGTTTTGGAGTTAATTTTTTGAAATCCCAATATCTGCAAACATATATCGAGACACACCACACTCGTTTTTACGTCAAAAAGGAGTATAAGGGTAATGGCGCCATCCTGAAAAACTTAACCAATGTTTTTACAGTGTATTTTGGAATTCCTTATGCTCAAAAACATACAGCTAGACATTTTGGACTCGCTCCTATGTCAAAGGGGGGCTTTACAGTGCCGATTTCGGGTTTCTGCGCTATATTGGTCGCCATCTGGGATATCTCTCTTTCGGTCAGGATTTCGCTTGGGCAAAAATTTCGATTTTCTGAAAACTTGACTAGACTAAAAAGCATCAGTCGAAATTAAGCACATGGAGGAAGTACCTACACGCTACACGCTGAAAATGTGCGAATTTTAAAATAACGAGATTATGTTTGAAAGGGGTAACCTTCAAGGGGATGATTTAGGGAGCAATGCGTCATGCTAACAAAAATAGTAATGTCATAGGAAAATGTGTCTTTCATCAGATATCTTGAGTACGGTCCATCTAATGAACGAAGTTTAAATGTAATTCTTATTTGATTAAAATAATATTTTACTAAATGTTATTGTCAAGCATCTCTCTTTGTTAGCTATGATGTCCACTCATGGACAGGTAGCAATATAGTAGTTAATAGGTATAGGTTACGGGAAAAATGCAGTATCGTGGACCACTCTAAAACACCTAGAAATTGTTCGCGCAGTTCTCTTTGTAACAGATATTAAACTGCAGCTAACCTAAAATGATACCTCCTGCGCATGAGACAGAAGTGTTCTATGATACTGCATTGCAGGCCCAATTAATATTGAAATAAGTAACTTACATCACCTGCTCCTCGAGGCATCTTTCTGTTTCTTTTCGGCAATACACTAAACAAAGAATTTTTTACAAGGTTTGGATAAAACTTAAAAATTTTTATTTTATCCTATTATGTTATTATGACAATAACTCCTTAGCAACGAGTTGCGTTAAGATACATTTAACAGCACTAGTGTTGTTAAGAAAAATAACATAATGATACTTTATTAGCATTTAATCACATGTTAACAGCACTGAAGTGTATTGTCAGTCTATGTCAAATTTGATGTTAGTAGGTTAGGTTTTGTTTGTTACTTGACACAAACTGACGCAAAACTTAACCTGAAAATTTCAAATTTAATTTTAATTTTAACATAACCTGACAGTGCTACCAACAATACAGTATTGCGTTTTTATCTTACTAGTGATACCACCACTCGCTGTTGTAAGTGTCATTAATAACCATTTTTCCTATTTTTTTAAAAGACTAGTATTTTAGGATAAAATAAACCGTGTTACGATATACGTAACGTTATCTGCTTTCTACATTACTCGAGAATTTTAAAGCACTCGCTCCTGGCGTCGCTCGTTCATTCAAACTATTCTCTCGTAATGTAAAAAGCTCGATAACGTTACTTGCATCGTAAATTACTATTACATAGGTAATCAAAAAATGCTATCCATAAACAAACTTTGTTATGCTAAACCATGACTACCACGTTTTTCAACTTACATTTTTTTTCATTTGAGGTTAGCAGGTTAGGTTTTGCATCAGTTTGTGTCAAAACTGACGCAAAACCTAACCCGCTAACCTCGAACTTGACATAGACTTACAGTGCCACCAACATAAACAGTGCCAACCTAAGAAAAAAATCCCAACCATTTATGGTCACCCGGTACCATTAATGTCAAAACTTTAAGTGTCAAATTCTTTTCATGGAATAAAATTAGAATATCTTCAAATTAATAATATATGATCAACGGAAAAATATTGTAACTAACTCGTATGTTAATCGGCAATTAATAATCTCTACAATTAACGCGCGAGCGCGTTAAAATGTCTCGATTATTAATCGCTCTCATTAACATATTTGTTTGTTAAATAACTATTAAAGACTTATAGCTTCTTAACAAAGAAATATAGAACCTACATCCGTATGAATATTTCTTCATGATATTACGTCTAGTTTTCATTGCCAAAGTTTCTAAAGAGGCCAATGAATCACCCTGTATATGTAATTCATTTATTTATATAAAAATCCCAATCGTTTAACGTAATTAGTAATACTTATAAAAATATATTTTAGCGAGTTGCAGAAGCCTTGCAAATAAGTGAAAATACTGTGACAGAAATAAAGAAACGTTTTGAATAAAACCCCGTACGTCCGACTCCCAAAAAGAAGAGATCGAGAACGAAACGTTTGACAGAAGAACTTTCTGAACCATTAAAAAAGGAAATAAGAAAAACGGATGTATTCCGAAAAACAGCATGTTACTTTGGAAATATTACAAGCAGAATTGATAGAAAAATAATGTTTAAACATTGGAAGAACCAGCTTAAGTCAATTGCTGAGATATTGCGGCTTTAGGTATAGGAAAGATGATAACTGAAGAGCACTTTGCCAACAAACTCACGTTGTTGATTTATGAAATACATTTTTTTTAAATATATGGAAAATCTCAATTCGGCTTCACCTTTACAAATGGTGTTTCTTGATGAAACATGGATATTTGCAAAAGGTTAGTAGTGACAACATGTATGTTATGAGCTGTATACTACTGATTTCATTGAATTGTAGGTGGCACAAAAAGATCATGGCAGGATGATACAGAGAAGAATGTCTGAAAAATGTAGGAGGAAGGGAAAAGGTTTATAGTACTTCAAACAGGAACGTCTTCCGGATTTTTACGTGATACAAGCCTTTGCGTCAAGTTCAAAACATGACAACATGAATGCAGAATTATTTGAAAAATGGGTTCGAGAAAAACTTCTGCCCAGTTTAGATAGAAAATCTCTTACTGTTATGGATAATGCTGCTTACCATTCCGCACTTTCAGAAAGACAGCCGAACAATTCTTGGAAAAAGCAAGCTAAAATTGAATGGCTTAATTCCAAAGATATTCTTTTTACAGATAAGTTCTTAAATATATTGCAGACCAATCCAATTTGATTATTTTTAATTACGTGAGTCAGTTTGTCAAATCATATCACCCTTAAAGTGAAAACGACCCTAGGGTGATTTTCATTCACCATGGAAAATACCTAATTAAATTTCAGTAGTATCCTATGACAAGGAAAATAAGTATCTTAAACGTGCATGCACATACAGAGGAAAAGGAAACAGAGGTAAAGGAGGAATTCTATGAGCTATTGGAAGCAGAGTATGAAAAAATCCCCAAGTACGACTCGAAAATGATAATAGGCGACTTCAATGCGCAGATAGGAAGAGAAGAAATATACAAGCCAATAATTGGAAGCCATAGTAAACACATTAAAAGCAACAAAAATGGAAAAAAGCTAATAGACCTGGCAGCAGGTAGGAAGATGCAAATAAGGAGCACTCATTTCATGCACAAAGAAATACACAAAGGCACATGGAGAACGCCAGACGGCAGAAATGTGAACCAAATCGACCACGTGGTAATAGAGGACAAACATGCCAAGAGCATAAAGGACATACGAACGTGCAGAGGAGCCGACGTAGACTCGGACCATCTCATGGTAAGAATACAAATTAGACAAGAAATGCACAAAGAAAGCAACATGACAAAAGAGAAGAAAAGATACCAGAATATTAAAGCACTAGAAAAAGAAGAGACAAGAAACAAATACGAAGAAGAGATAGAACAAAGAATAGACCGAAGAGAGCTGACCAACGACATAGAAGAAATATGGAGCAGCATTAAAGACATAGTAATACAGTCAGCAGATAAAGTACTAGGACATAAAGAAAAAAGAGGAAAAAATGACCGGTTTGACAACGATTGTAAAAAAGCAGTAGAAGCAAGGGCAAAAGCAAGGTTACGGATGCTGGAAGAAGGAACAATAGAGGCTAGACAGGAATACGAGAAGACAAGAAGAGAAACCAAAAGAACATGCAGAGAAAAGAAAAGAAAGCAAGAAATAGAGAAAACAGAAAAACTAGAAGAGTATCACACTAACAAAGAGATAAGAAACTTTTACAAGGTGCTAGAGAAGTAAAAAAAGGGTACCGACCAACCACGACCTACTGCCTGGACAAGGATGGAAACCTAATTGGAGGGCAAAAGCAAACAACAGAAAGATGGGCAGAATACTTCACAGAGATGCTTAACACAGAGGATGTGGCAACAGAAGAATACACAGAAATGGAAACCCAACACGAAGAGCAAATAGAACCACCAACCCTGGAAGAAATAACAGAGATCACAAAAAAACTCAAAAACAACAAGAGCCCTGGCAAAGACGGAATACAGGCAGAACTAATAAAATACGGGGGGACGGAACTATGTAAACAAATACACATACTAATGAAGGAGATATGGAAGAAGCAGAGAATGCCCAATGAATGGATGATAGCAATATTGTGCCCAATACACAAAAAAGGAAACAGGCTTCAATGCGAAAACTATAGAGGAGTCGCCCTATTGGGTGTGTTATACAAGATCCTAGCCAAAGTAATCGCAAAAAGATTAAATCCCTACATAGAACGAATTTTAGGAGAGTATCAGTGCGGTTTCAGGCATAGCAGATCGGTCATGGATCAAATCTTCACAGTAAGGCAGATACAAGAAAAGTTTCACGAACGCAACATCCAGCTACACGCAATTTTCATAGACTACAAGCAGGCGTACGATAGCATAAGAAGACCGGAACTTTTTAAGGCACTGAAAGACCTAGGGATACCAGGTAAAATTATAGAGCTTGTCAGAATGACACTACAAGGCACCGAGAACCAGGTACGAGTGCACGGATGTACATCAAGGAGTTTCAAGGTAAACGGCGGACTAAGACAGGGGGACCCGTTGTCAGCAATCCTTTTTAATTTGGTACTCGAAAAAATAATAAGAGATAGCAACATAAACAGACAGGGAACAATAATCAAGAAATCGCATCAGTGCATAGCGTACGCAGACGACGTAACCATAGTTGCTAGGACAAAAGAAGAGCTAAAGCACCTAATTAAGAAAGTCGTAAGAACATCAAAGACTTTTGGACTAAAAATTAACGAAACAAAAACCAAGTATATGATAATGAAGAGAGGAGAACAAACAACAAATGACCCACTAAAAATAAGAGACGAGCAGGGCAAAGAATACAAATTCGAAAAGGTGGAGCATTTCAAGTTCCTAGGGACCGAAATTACAAGTGACAACGATCAAAACAAGGAAGTGGAGAAGAGAATAACAGCTGGAAACAAAAGTGCGGGTGCTATGCAAAAAGTGTTAAGTGCAAAAAATGTGTCAAGGAAAGTGAAAATAAAAAAAATGTATAAGACCATAATAAGACCAGCAGTGGTTTATGCAAGTGAAACGTGGGTGCTAAATCAAGAAACACAACAAAAACTCGAAATATGGGAAAGAAAGATATTACGAAGAATATATGGAGGAAAAAATGAAGAAATAGGGTGGAGAAGAAGGACTAACCAGGAGCTAAAAGATTTATACACAGAACCAGGAATAATAACGACCATCAAAACACAAAGAATGAGATGGATCGGCCACATTGCAAGAATGACAAACGAAAGAGTAACAAAGCAAATATTATTCGAAGAAGCATGGGAACCAAAGATGAGAGGAAGACCGCGAAGAAAATGGATGGAGTGTGTGGAGCGGGACTTGACAAAACTAGGAGTGGACGATTGGAGGAACAGGGCGAAAGACAGACAGGAGTGGAGAAGAATCGTCAACCAAGCCAAGGGCCTAAACGGCCTGTAGCGCTAAAATATATATATATCCTATGACAAGTTGGTGGCACTGTAAGTCTAAGTCAAATTCGAGGTTAGCAGGTTAGGTTTTGCATCAGTCTGTGTCAAAACTGATGCAAAACCTAACCTGATAACCGTGAATTTGACATAGACTTACAGTGCCACCAACATATTATTATAATGAAATTGGAAATTGGAAATAAATGACATTAAAAATATTCAAATTAAGATAATTATATATTACACACTACAAAGAGAAAGAATAATTGAATGTAAGTATTTGTAGAAATCATGAAAAATATGTTGTTCTTCATTGAAACGTTTTTAAATCTCTAGTGAATTAAACTTTTTAAATTTTCTAGTAAACTAAAACGCTTTTATTTCTCTTGTGAATCATAGAGTGTTTATGAAGGTTGTTATGGAGTTAATCACTTTAAACTGTTAAAATTGAATAAAAATTATTAGTTTATTTAAGAACCTAACCTGCTAACCTTGAATTTGACATAATTGTGAGCTCTTGTTGCTCAGTCATAACGAAAACTCCCTAGATAAATTTCTCTCTGCTGGGGAATAATTCATTATTATTGTCACGATTTTGGTATCGTAGAAACCGTGTTTTGTTCCCAGACGTGAAAAGAATATTGTATGCACTAAGGGAGATATTCATGTTTTTTACCTTCGGCTGACTAACAGACCTCGGGCCAGAGCCCTCGGTTCATATCTCCCTTAGTACATAAATAAATAAATAAATAAATAAATAAATAAATATCTATTATCTAATAAATAAATAAATAAATATCTATTATCTGCCGCTAACAAGTGGCAGATACAGTGTTTAGATGAAGTGACAGTTTAGCATCATCAATCAAGCAGTATAATGTCACATTTCACTGACGTTTGAAGAAAAATAGTATATTACTTTACAAGGGATGTAGGTAAGATTTACACTACCCAGGACCGTTTGATGCCTGAGTGAGCGAAGCGAACAAGGGTAGCAAGGTTTGATACTTAATTGCTTCCCAAGCTGCATTAACGGTCCCCTAGAACGTACTGTAGAGGAAGTGTGCCATTTTGGAATCACCCGGTATACGAATTTTTCTATGGCGTTTGACAAAGTTGATCATTACATTTTATTATTAACATTGGAGTCAGTTGGGTTTCATGTTAATGTTAGTAAATTCATTGATTCGTAGTTGAGTAATCGTCAGATGTAAGCTTATTTTAATAACAATGTTTCTACACAATTTTGTGCCACATCTGGAGTTCCACAAGGTACAGTGTTGGGTTGTTTGTTGTTCTTCATATTTATTAAGTGAATGTATAAAGCACTCCCGATCTTTTGTTACATGCATATTTAAATGTATCAAACCCAGCGAGTCCTAGGAAGAACTGCAAAATAATGCAGATTCTATTTATAACTGGTTCATTATTAATAAATTAAATTTCAACGTAAGTAAATGCAAAGCCATGACATTCAAGAAGGCAACTTAACATTATATCTACAGTTATTCCATGAATTACATAATAATAATACCGCGAGTTACTTCTATAACAGATTTAGGCACAAGTAGTCTTTGATTCAAAACTTTCATTTCGAAATCATATTAACACAATCACTTTAGCATCATACTTATAGAAAACTTCGTTTTGTATTTAGAAATACACCAAATTTTACTAATTTTGTCTTCATTGGTGTCGTTATAGACTCTTAACCAAATTAATTTTAGTATCGTTAAGAGCCTCATTACCGCACTCAGGGCGGTAATGGATTTATATTACCGCACTCAGTGCGGTAATGAATATTAACTCTTTTTATATAAAAAAATACATTGAACCAGAGTTTATTGATGAAGATAAAATATTAACACGTTTGCTTATGGCACATAACGAAACTCATTTGATTGCCGCAAAACTCGGCTCACCGCCTCGTTTTGGCAATCAAACTCGTTTTGTTAAGATGCTCATAATCAAACTTGTATCGTTAATATCTATAACTGCCTTAATAAACCTCTTTAACAGCATTATTAGATCAAAATGTGAATATAACGTAATTACCTATCTAGAATTCATTTTATAATTACCAAAAGCATGATATTGAGTTGATTCAAACGATATATCTGAAGTATTGCTAATACCAAATAAATGGAAGAGTCTATAGCTCCGATTATGAAAATTTATTTGCATTATCAGACTGTTGTCCACTTGACGTTAGACGGAAACATAACATTTTGATATTCTTATTTAAAATCATAAATGGTTTAGTTTTTGGTGCAACATTTCTTTCAAATTTAAATCTACATGTTTCTAACATAATAATTGGTCGAATTGAATTATTTTTCTATGGTATTTCCAGAACCAATTGTCAAATTAAATTTCCAGTTGTTGCAATGTGTCAATCTTATAACCGACCTCTTATAGATCTGGATATATTGAGATGGAAGGTCCCTTTAATTTAGTGTTTCTTCTTCTTCTTCTTCTAGCAGCCCTTCTTCATCCACTCCTGGACATAGGCCTCCCCTATTCTTTTCCATGACTCTTTGTTCTGTGCCAGTTGGTGCCATTTACTCCCTACTTTGTTCTTAATGTCGTCAAGCCAACGTCGTTGTGGCCTGCCAACACTTCTCTTGTGTAGTCTTGGCCTCCATTGTGTTATCCGTTTTGTCCATCTGGTTTCATCTTGGTGGGCAACATGCCCCACCCAGTTCCATTTCTGTTGGGCAATGCGTTTTATGACATCTTCTACTTTAGTTCTTTGCCTTATTTCCCTATTAGTGATATGATCCCTGAGACTTATCCCCAACATCATTCGTTCAATGGCCCTTTGTGTTGTTCTAAATCTGTTGGTTGATTTATTTGTGAGTGTGGCAGTTTCCATTCCGTAGGTCATTACGGGAAGTATGCAGGTGTTGAATACTTTCCTTTTAAGGTTTATTGGGATACTTGTATTTCTAAGGATGTATGATAATTTACCTGTGGATATCCACGTCATTCGAATTCGTCTTTCTATTTCGACAGTTTGGTTCTCCTTGCCTAGTTTAATGTTGTGTCCTAAATAGACGTATTCTTCGACATTCTCTATGACATGGTCGCCCAGGCGTATTTCTGTGTTGTCTGTTGTCACAATTTTAGTTTTGGCTAAGTTCATGGTAAGCCCAATTTTTCCGGATTTTGACTTTAGTTCATTCATCATGTCTTGCAACTCCTCCATGTCTTGGCTAATAAGCACAATGTCGTCCGCGAAGTGAAGGTGGTTTAAATATCTGCCGTCTATTTTAATACCTTTGTGATCCCAATCCAGTGTTTTGAAAACATCCTCCAATGCAAGAGTAAACAGTTTTGGGGAGATGGTGTCACCCTGTCTGACTCCTCTTTTTATTGAGATTTTATTTGTTTTTATATCTTCAGCGATGTTTACTTCGATTGTTGCATTTTCGTATATATATTTTAGTAAGTTTGTATATCTTGAGTCCACTCTTGCACTGTTTAGAGCTTCAAAAATAGACCATAGTTCCACTGTGTCGAAGGCTTTGTTGTAGTCAATGAATGCAAGGTGGAGTGGTTCGTTATATTCATTGCATTTTTCTATAAGTGAGGGGACGGATTGAATATGTTCGATAGTGCTGAAGCCTTTCCGGAATCCGGCCTGCTCAGGAGGTTGATAAGCATCCAATTTTATTCCGTAAGTCTATTTGTTATGATCTTAGTCAACAACTTGTTCGGATGAGGGAGTAGACTGATAGGTCGATAATTGTCTATTTTTAGTTTGTCACCTTTTTTATGTATTAGTACAACCTGGGCGTTCTGCCACATCTCTGGTATCTTAAGATCTTAATACCAGTTAGTGTTTATGTTTGTAATATTAATTTAATAAGGGTAGGTACCACCCAAAATATTTTTGTATAGTCGTGTTATCAATTCTCAGGTTGATTAAAAGCTACTTATAAATTGATAGCTAAAATAAATAGTTGTATGCCCTTTATATCTTATTTATCTGCAACTAATCAAATAAAAATGCTAGCTCAAATTTCGGTAAAGCAAGACTCTCACTCGGTTACGTCCACCCTGAATGCATTATTTATTGAAATTCGTTAAGTAAGGATCTGTCCTCCGCTATTAGATCAAACGCGCATAATCGAAAACTCTGAAATTAGCTCAAGTGTTAACCAAGATGCATGCCTTTTACAAAATTGCGTTTAATTGAATGATAAATATTGTGAAATCGATCGTGTTATCGGTAATTGTTTGAATTAGACTGTTTTCCCGGAATTATTTTGTCTTCTGTTTCATAGCTTGCAGATACGCTATTTCAATTGTTTTTATAGCGTCGGTTTTGAAAAAACATAACCTCAACTTTGATTATTGCAATTTCCGGCTTCCTCAGGTCGTACTATTGCTTTATGGTACGTTTCAGGCTCCTAGCGCCAATATTTCCGTGTAAAAACTAACCAACTAACCTGCAATTTCTGCAGTCAACGACAACCTCCTCGGGTGATGTCAAGTAGCCGGATCTTCTCCTGGGGGTGCTGGGATTGACGTGCCGGACTCCTATTCGCTGGAGGGACGTGCAGCAGTTGAAACCCCTGGCTCTGGAACCTCTTTCTTGGCTGCAGATTAGGATCGGAGGCTGGAATGAGTATGTCGAAGCTCTCGGAGACCGCAACAATAAGAATTATTTTTATGTGATGGAAATTAAAACCCACACTTCCACTTATAGCCTGGTAATTTGTCTACACAATGGTGTACTTTATTTTAATAAATTCAAATGGCTTCTATCTTAAAACTCAATTTATTTGGAGACAAAAAAACTGGCTGTCATTACAATAATTTATTAATTTGTCAACCCCTATTAATTTGTTATAAACAAAAGCTAGTTAAATTCAAATAAATTGCGGATATTAACATGGTTCAAAACATTAACTTTTTACAATAATTCTACTTAAAATTATGTTTTCGTACACTAATACTATATCTAAAATAATTATTTACATTTATATTAATTTAGCGTGTGTATTTTTCACTGCACGCCTTTTTAATTAGCGTTTTAAAAGTTCACATGTCACTGCACTGATCAAAGTATTTAATTCGCGCATTTCCTGCATTTTCTTCCATTTGAAATTCAACGTTTCCTTTTCGTTCATAATTTTAAATTCATATGTGTTTTCTTTTCTGCAAATCCTATAATCCTTGGCTTTTGATTCTTACGGTTTCTTGCCTTCTTTCTTATCTGCCCGTTGCATGTTCTTTTGCTTATCCATCCTCCAATTACCTTTCTTATAAAACCCTGACTGGATTTCACTATTAAAATATGCCTGATTTCTACGCTTCATTCCCTTGCGTTTTGCAATCCATCTTGTCATTATAAAATTTTATTCGGCTTGGCCTTTACATCTAGCACAAACCCAATTAACTAACTGAACTTACATCCAATTTGGATCCCTGTGCGAATGAGCTTTGCTTACTGCGTTGATTAATTAATTATTCTGCAGTTACTGGCATCTCATTACAACTGTATTCATTCTGGCAAATTCAAATTTTAGCTTTGCAGTTATATAAGATATCTCACTCTGAGCTTTCATGAAATGTCCATTAATTTGGCAATGCTAACAGAGTTGATCTAGAGGGCTTAAAACCATAGCAATATTTCACTTGAACGTGCATCAGTTTAAAACTTTATTGTTGAAATACCTTACATCTCAGAGCCATTAATTTTATGCTAGAAATATAAGCCAAGAATTAATTTTAGTAATTTAATTTTGTTGTACTTGTATTCAATTGATTTTGTGTATATTAGTGTTTTGATATTGTACTTTTCTTTGCTCAATAATTGGGCTTTTGCTTGATGAATAAAGTATATATTATTATTATTATTATTATTTTAATTTAGTAATATACACTACTGTCATATACGTACGGTATTAGAATAAGTTGCTTTGCTTTACCAGCATGACCTTCTGTTGTAAACATGGGTGGGTTGCAGGTAAATAATGACCCTTTTTCTTTAATGACGGCTATTAACTGAGAAATTTTAACGTATCTTGTTTTGATGAAAAATCCCATTACCTCCAATTTTGAACAGAAAAATGTTCTTTCTAATGCCCTAATTCCTATTGACTGTGCCCTACCAGTAAATTTGTCTTCGACACTACATGTGTTATTAAAGTTCTCCACCCACTGCAGAATACTGTCACATGGGAAAATTCTACCATGTCGTGGAATATTAAAATGGCACATAACTCTTCCCTGCACTTTGGTTACTGATTTATATCCAATAAACGCCGTTACTGCAAAAACGGTCTCTGCTGCCAACCAGTAATCCATACTGCATTGCAGTTACTAGGAGGAAGAAATTGCATGCTTCCACGAAGACATATTGACACTCTTCCTAGAATTCCTTTCCACCATGAGCAATTAAGCTCTTAAAACTGACACATTCTATTGCCCCACCCTGTATTTTTAACTATTACTAAAGCCTCTTGGTACTGCTACTACTGGTATATCAGTTTATTCAACCTCACGATACCTGCTTGATTTTTTTTTTTAATTTAACATCGTTAAGTGAGAAGACACAAAAGGTAGGTGGTTTTGGATTCGACTATTAGTTTAGATCAGTAGATTTTCTGTTGTTAATGACAGGCGCTCGCTGGGTTTTTCCAAATTACTCTATGCATTTTCCTAACCTAAACAACCGTCGCCTGCTCCTTATTCAGGTCAATAATCGCCGAGAGGTTGAGCTAGCCATGGCTGCGCTTGCTTTTCGATTAAGGGTGTCACAACAACTTCACGAAAACTGAAATGTGAAGATCTTTGATACTTACTCTTCTTGTGAAACTGTAAAATAGCAAATAACTTGTAAATATGCAGTACCATATTAAATATTAACACCAAACATTAAGATTTTATTGTCAATGCGAAATATTACATAATTTACAATTAAAGGAAAGTTTAATTTTAAATTAAGTTAATAGAGGGATATGCAACACAAAATGTATGCCTTAACAGGCCCCAGCTTGTTACATAAGCTATAAGTGAGATATGATTTTACCTTAGTCACAAACGCATCACGAATATCCCCATGTATGATAACATAAGTATATTTAACTCGTAGGGCCGGTTGCAGAAAGCAATGTTAAGTCTGGTGTTAGCTAACATCGCGTTAAAGTGAACAAAATCGCATCAAATTTTGTTTACTAATGTATTACTTACCATAAGCATTTGAGATTTGATTCGTTTTTGTTCACTTTGACGTCGCGTTAGCTAACACCAGACTTAACATTGCTTTCTGCAACCGGCTCTTAATCTTGTCCCACATAACGTATGACTAGTCGTTACACCACCTTTAACCCGTTAGGACGCGCGCGTGGGTAAGAAATACCCCAGCGCTGAAAAAACAAATAAAATCTAAAATCTTTTTTGCCCCACGCGGGTCTATATGCCACAAATTCGGACGCGCGTCCTGATGGGTTAAGTATGACTGTACAATCACTCGTGACGTTATTGGAGTAAAGGAAAAATACGAGAATAAATGAGCCTGCTTTTCCTTTGACTCGCATCAATTTACTAATAGCTGGTGAGAACACAGCGAGTGCTTGCAAGTGTAAGCACAATCAGTAATCAGGCCTATGCTAGTCATAAAACATCTTTATTTGTGAATACTCACGATTTGTCTTATACCTACTAGAACCACCATTGTTCAATTTTCTCACTGCTGATCAATTTCAATATTATTTCATAACTCGTATCATTTCTACTCTTGTATGCCTGTTCATATGTCTCACTAAATTACTTTTACGTGCTGCTTTATACTCACAAACAGAACAGACATAAGGTTTTTCTCCTGTATGCCTTTTCATGATACACTAAAACATGTTTTTGTGCTGCTTTGTAGTCGCAAATAGAACATGCATAAGGTTTTTTTCCTGTATGCGTATTCATGTGATCCACTAAAACATATTTGTGTGCTGCTTTGTAGTCGCACATAGAACATGAATACGGTTTTTCTCCTGTATGTGTTCTCATGTGGTGTACTAACTGACCTTTTCGAGCAGCTTTATATTCGCAAACAGAACATGAATAAGGTTTTTCTCCTGTATGCGTGTTCATATGTTGAACTAAACGACTTTTACGTGCTGCTTTAAACTCGCAAACAGAACATGAATAAGGTTTTTCTCCTGTATGCCTTTTCATGTGATTCACTAAATTATGTTTTTGTGCTGCTTTGTAGTCGCAAATAGAACATGAATACGGTTTTTCTCCTGTATGCATTTTCATGTGGCTCACTAAATCACCTTTTTGAACAGTTTTATACTCGCAAATAGAACAAGCATAAGGTTTTTCTCCTGTATGCCTTTTCATGTAATTCACTAAATTATGTTTTCGTGCTGCTTTGTAGTCGCAAATAGAACATGAATAAGGTTTTCCTCCTGTATGCACGATCATGTGGCTAACTAAATTACTTTTACGTGCTGCTTTATACTCGCAAAGAGAACATGAATAAGGTTTTTCTCCTGCATGCGTATTCATGTGATCCACTAAATTACGCTTTTGTGCTGCTTTGTAGTCGCAAATAGAACATGAATACGGTTTTTCACCTGTATGCATTTTCATGTGGCTCACTAAATCACCTTTTTGAACCGTTTTATACTCGCAAATAGAACAAGCATAAGGTTTTTCTCCTGTATGCCTTTTCATGAGATACACTAAATTATGTTTTCGTGCTGCTTTGTAGTCGCAAATAGAACATGAATAAGGTTTTTCTCCTGTATGCATTATCATGTGGCTAACTAAATTACTTTTACGTGCTACTTTATACCCGCAAACAGAACATGAATAAGGTTTTTCTCCTGCATGCGTATTCATGTGCTCCAATAAATTATGTTTTTGTGCTGCTTTGTAGTCGCAAATAGAACATGCATAAGATTTTTCTCCTGTATGCGTATTCATGTGATCCACTAAATGTTTTTGTGCTGCTTCGTAGTGGCAAATAGGACATGTATAAGGTTTTTCTCCTGTATGCGTTTTCATATGTCTAACTAAATGACTTTTACGTGCTGCTTTATACTCGCAAAGGGAACATGAATAAGGTTTTTCTCCTGTATGCATTTTCATATGGTTCACTAAATCACCTAGAAAATAAATAAGATTTTCCCTTGTATAACTATCCAAATGGTTAACTTACATTTCCCTGCAGTTTTATCTTTAGAACTGGAAGATGTGTAAAATTGTTCCGTATGAGTTATCATATGTTCCAAAAAATGACTCTCGTCTTTTGCTTCATATTCACAAACCCCGCAAAGTAATTGTTTTTTTAAGAAACTTCCACTTGCTGCGCACGAATCAAGCAATTGATCCTTTATCTCAACTTCCTCCTGTTTAATATTCAATTCGTGAAAAGTCGTGTTGTCGATAGTATCTTGAACGATCTGTTGCTGAACATTTAAGTTTGCAAATACTTTACTTTCTGGTTTTGTCAGTGGTTCATGTAACATGCTGGCTACTGCATTAGGCAAATTATATTCAACTGATTGAAGTTCTACGTCCATTATTATGAAGAATCCGGGTGTAATAAATACAATATCTGCAAATGCAACATTCGATATTCAGTTAGGTGAACTTGGTTATGCTTATTTAAAAAATATTAACAAGCTTCCTATTCTGGATTATCTTATAGTGCACGATGACCACTTTGAACTACCGTTCCTTGGCCGGTAATGCAGGTGTGATTAAAATTTGACAACAATATTGTTTGTACAAAAGTATAGATTTAGGTTAGCTGCAGTTTAGGATTTGTGTGTACTTAGTAGAAACATTCCTGGGTAATGTAAAAAAAAGTGCAGACCGTAACAAGAGGGTTAATTTATCTCTTCTTGCTATATTACTGGTTCTACGAACGGTAGTTCAAAGTGGGCGACGTACACTACAAGATTACCCTATTCTACGACTTACATGGAATAACACGTAATTTTATGAAGTAATTGGTTTAGAATATGGGTTAGCAAAAAACAATATTAAATTCCTACACAACCGTCATCACCGGCCATTACAGTCTGTCAGTCTGTCCCAGCCAGGGGCAGTGTTGCCACTTGCCAGTATTCTACGTTGCCGAATCGCCTTTTTCAAACGTCTAGGTAGCCCAAAAATCGCCAACTAAATTAACTACATAATTTCTTAAGAAATTCATAATTTCCTGAAATAATTCAATAACGAGCACAACAAATTAATATAATAGTTATTTATTTTTAAAAAATGCGCCTTATAACTTATGCAATAATCATTAATATGTAATAAAACTATACCTACTACCTAGAGCCTGAATGCATGACGCTAAATTTTATGCAAAATTTACTTGTAAATTTTGAAATAATTTCAGTGATAATTTTTTTCAAAAACACAATTTCCTGTTTGCAACGTGTGCTAAATTTTATGTTAAATTAAAGTGGAAACGGTATCCTCTAGAGGGTATTGGTTGAAGTATACGTTTGTTTTCATGTTATTTGTCGTTTGTTAGCTATTTTCTGAGGTTGGGTTAGAGGATTTATCTTAGATAGGAGCGCCAATATTAAACACGTAGTTAAACAATGCTAATAAAATGCAGGTTATGTTTATGTTTACATTCCGCGTCATGCGCGGCAGTTTAGTCTGATTACGATACTTCTGTGCATTTTTACACGCATATTTACCAGAAAATTTAGAACATGTTCTAAATAATTTACATGAAAATTCTGCAGCCAATTTTCTGTATGCAACGGTGCTTAATATTTTTATGAAAATTTACAAGTAAATTTTGCATAAAATTTAGCGTTGTGTCATACAGGCTTAACAAAGAAAACATTATGGTAAACAGTCTTAAATTATCCCTTGAATTTCTTCTGTTAATTTATTTAAGAGTTCTTCCTCATTTGTATCATCTTCTGATTTGTATATAGAATATGTAAAAAGTTCCAACATTTTTTCTGAAGGATTAAAATTTTTAGAACAAATATTTTCATTACTAAAATTAACTCTAAGTCTAAGAATCGCGTCTAGCAATTCTGTCTTCATTTTATTTCGCAATTTGCATTTTACCACATTCATAACAGAAAAGACACGTTCGACCACAGCATTACTTAATGGTATTGTCAAAAGCATTAACGCAAATGTTGAAATTTCTTTAAATATGAATGTTCCACCAGCATTTGTAAAATTCATAACATGTGACCAAAATTTTACTGGATCAGTAGGAACCTCATTAGAAAATTCTTTGCTCCAATCCACAGATATTAAATTCCTTCACTGACTATCTAACTCATCAATGGGTGTGCTACTTAAATGAAGTGGCAAATCGGTTAATGAAAGTCGACTGTGTTTATTGAGGCATATCATTGGCGATAAACTTCTTAATGTTTGTAGAACCTTCATATTTTTGGACAATTTGTCACACATTTTTAAAAGAAGAACCTTCAAGAACAAAAACACCTCTCCTTTATAGACACTTTAACATTTTCAGTTAAATTACTGTGTTCCAATTTTTGCGCGAAAGTTAGACCTAAATCTATAGAGTTTAAATCCAAAAACGGTAAGTCGATATTTAAAGCAAAAGTAATTTTTCTCAGTTTGACATCAATATCTGTTTCAGTCTCATATAAAAATAAATGCTTAAGTATTCTCCTAGCCACCGATAACAACAGAGTACCTATATAAATTTTCGTATACCATAAAAAAAAATTGCGTTTGTGTGTTGAAACAGAAGATTTGTCGAATTTAGATATTTTAGAATAGGTTTCAAGAACGTTAGATATAATAAATGTGTTTCATCTTTATACATATTTTCTAAAGTACGTGCAGTGTAACACTTTTCTTGAGTTGCAGCTATCGTAAAATGTGTTTTCAATTCTAACCACTGATTTAATATTACGGATATGCATTCATATCTACTAATCCAGCGAGTTGATGATAGTTGCACCAAGTTTTTAAATGATTTAGTTTCCTCATCCCCCGTATTAATAAGATCATAAACCGACTTGTAATTATTTTTTCTAATACTGCTATTAGAAAACCAATTGAAAGACTCTCGCATTAAAAATTCTAAGGAAGATGGCAATTCAGAAGCAGCTTTAGAAGCACAAATGTGCAGAGAATGGCAAACACATTTTACAAGTTGCAAATTGGGACTATCTGCTTCAAGTAGTGTGTAAAGCGAATTATGTTGTCCTACACAGAGCGTCCTACAAGATTACTGGCTCCATCTGTGCCAATTCCTATTAAATTGTTAATATTTAAGCCTGTTTTATTTATAAAAAAATTAACTGCTTCATGTAAGTCCACGGCGCGAGTTCTGACTACCTCGACAATACCTAAATATTCCATAACCATTGCAGATTTACGGCTACTAAAATATTGTACCACCATACAAAGATATTTGTTAGTTGTAATATCAGTGGACTCGTCTACAATCAAAGAATAAGATCCACTTGATTTTACATCCAATATAATTGTATCCAAAATTGCAGGCGCAATGACTTTTTTGATCAATAGAGTAGGTACACTTGGTTCTATGTAATTTTAAATTCTTAAATGTGGTTCCACAAATGTTGGTTAATAGTTCGCTTAAATGGTCAACTGTGCTTACAGATGTATGCAAAGCAGTAAAAGCAGCCAGCGTCAAATCCATAATCTTCTGTTTCGTGTTCACATTTGCCACCCCGTAATTAGTCAAGATTTTCTGTGCACTTGTGCTGGGAGTCGTTCTTTCCATGTTGGTTTTGTGCACTTTCGAAACAGCATGTTTTGACAAATACGTTTTATGTGCACGAAGACTTGAATGGCACGCAGTACAAAAGGCATGGTCATCGACACCCCGTTTTAACCAACCTAATGAAATAACAAAATCGAGCTTATATTCAGACGTTTGTTTTGGGTAGTATCATTACATACCTTTAAATTCAGTTAGTTTTCCCACTCATCACGGTATTTTTTTTGTATATTTACCGTACTTTCCCATTTTTACACTGTTTTTTTAAACAACGCGACAGCAATACAGCTTCACGCCACGATTTTATAGCGAACCGTCTGCCACCGCCGAAACCATAACATTGAGTATGTTTATTGTTTATACCATACGATACTTTGCTGAGCGTGGGGATTTTCCCGAATTTTAACGCAACCTAGCAAATTTTATAGGAATACGAATTACGGAGTAAAGAAATATGAAATTAAGTGTGCTCAATAATTAGCCCAATTATCGCCAATTTTTTTTCCGAAAATAGCCCAGATTTCGCTTTGTCGCAAAAGCATAAATTTTTTAGCGAACAAAACTATCCGGGTAGCCCAAAAGGCGAAAAATCGCCCATGCTGGCAACACTGGCCAGGGGTGCCAGATCGTGTCAAGCTGAATTCGTTAGCTTCGTCGAAAAAAATCGTGAGATTTCGGAAATGGATGAGATTTGAAACTATGGATGCAAATTAAAAAAAAAAACTATTTTAAAATTAATAAATTATGGAATATATGCTGCAGATTTATTAAAAATTGAGTACATCGGTTGTACATACTTACATAAATAACTGCAAGATAATTATAAACATTTTAAATAATTGCCATAAATAAAAAAATTCAATTAATATAAAGTAAATGTTAAATGAACTAAATATTTTATTATAAAAATAACACATGAATTCTAAAAATAAAAATATGGCTACGTAGAATATAGTACATATACATAGACCTAAGTATGTATACAGAAAAAAAATTGTTCGACTACTCAGAATCTGAAGAATCTGTGTCCGGGATGACTGGTTTGGAGGGATAAAGTACTTGACTGTTAATTTTTAAAAATTAAATCTGTGCTTATCTTGAAATTATGTAAATACCTATTTTTTGAAAGAACATTTAAATCCGCTTTCAACCGCAACTTGCGACTTCTTTATGTGAACCATAGATAGCAGCAGTATTTGATGATAATGCGGGAAATGATAAAATCAGTGACAGCATACATTAAATCATGTATTAAGACTAACACACATTTTTTTCTATTTAATCATTTATTGTTACAATTTTTTATAAAATTATTTTAATTAGAATTGATACAAAAATCGTGAGATAAATAGTCCTTATCGTGAGATCGTGAGATTTCCAATGAAATCGTGAGAACTCACGATAAATCGTGAGATCTGGCACCCCTGGTCCCAGCCACAGACAAGAAAGGAAAGTCCCAGCGGCCTTGCCAGGTAAAATTTTATTTTGTCCCTAGACGTCAGTCTCAAAAATCCCTAGATTTCCCTAGCCAGTGCCCAGCAACTGATAAAACCTTATTGTATTGTTAGGTGCATAAATTAAAACAAATATGCATTAAATTCAATTTTTATTTTTTAACATTTCGTAAAACTTAGACAAAAAATGTTGCAAGATTGGAACTTGTATTTATACCCTCGGACGAACTATTTAAGAATTACCAATTTACTTGAAAATAATTTAAAAAAAGTCCCGTGCGTCTTTTAAAAGAGCAGACGTTACACTATTCCGAAGCAGAGGCACTGCTTACACATTGGCGTAACTAGCGGGGAGACCGGGGGGGGGGGGGGGCAGGCCCTCCCCAGAGTGCCGCCTGGCCCACCCCAGAAAAATAAAAGCTAAATAAATGTAAAAATCTGCTTTTATTATTAACCCATTTAAACTAAGGGGTTGGTTATCGACCCCCACACGTTCTTACATTTGTGGTTTTATTACCTTTTTGGCTTAAAAACATTATAGTATAAATACCATTTGTTGGACGGATGGCTCGAATCCGACATAATAATAATTTTCATTGCTTGCTTGCTTGACGCCACTTTGAGAGCGAACCCGTGGGTCAAATTGGCTGATTTTGGTGTCAATCGACTCAGGGCGACGCAAGTCAGCCAGTAGTAGGGTTTTCAAATTTTTATAAGTGACTTTTTTATGTGGATTTTTTTGTTAATAGCTAACCTCAAAATTAACTCGACACACAAAATGGATCACTCGTGTACAAATTGCATTAAATGAATTATTTCGCGCCCAATTTGGGTGCACAACGCTAGTGAATAATAATATGCAAGAGAAAACATTATTAGTTAGCCAATAATTACTTTGAAAAGACTGTTTTCGTCTGAATATTTTTTTTAGTTAATTGTGCAACATTTTTGTTATTTTCTCTTAAGTTTTCTATAAATAAAGAACCAATTTATGTGCACAGAAAAATATAATTGCAATTATTTCATATGCGGGTAAGTAAATGAGCTGATAACTTGAGTGCATCGCTAACTACTCCCTGGGCACATACAGCTAGCTACCTTTTATAGGCTCATCCAGTCCAGATTTACGGTGACTTGCTATTTGGAAGTTTGCTTTGCCTAAAGAGTTGAGTTTATAGCTTTGAAGAGTACGATCCAGAATTTTATGTTTAATAGTGTTCTATGTAAGCAAAATAAATTTTGTGGTGTTTGAATTTCCACAGTTGCTAGCCCAAGACAGAACAAAGAGAAATCACAATAACAATTAAGAGGATATTGATATTTTCAAGAAAGTATTTGCTTCGACGATACTGAAAAAACTAAAAATTGTGGCTCAAAAACGAGTAAATGGAAACCAAGTGATGTTTCCCAAAAAAAATCTGTTTCTCCTGGAATAATATTTTTACCGCCAACTTCATTTAGTTGCAAGAAGTAATCTATACATTTTTTTATGTTGTTTATGAATCGAGAAATAATTTATTAATATGCTACTCAGACAAATAGTATTACGAGGGTAGCACCCATAATTTCTGCAAAGCAACAGATCAAGTGCACCATGGAAATCAAACTTGACATAAAACCAATGTTTGTTGTTTTCTAGTTTAACAGTCCAAATTTAGTTTTGATCATTGCAACAGTTATTACATAATTAATTTTGAAATAAGTGTTGTGCAACAAAAATAAATGTAACGAGAGAAAATTTTAGAACCATAATTTACTATGCCTTTAAAAGTTCTCCGAAAGACAGTTTTGGATGACTTCGTGCTGCTTTGGTGACCAAATGCCTTCGCATCAGAGGACTGTCTATTGTTGGTTTAATGAATTTAAATTTGAACGAGTGTCAATTAGTGACGATTTTTGCGAAGGAGAACCAATTTCTGCAGTTACCGATACGAACATAAACGTTGTGCAAAGAATGATTCAGTAGGACAATCGAGTCACGTATAGAATTATTGAAAGCGTCTTGGACATTGACATGACTGCAATAAATAAGATTTTACATAATCATTTGGGTGTAAGAAAAGTCTGTTGTGGGTGGATACCACACAGTTTAACAGAAACACAACAACAGCATGTGGATTGGTAAAAGAAATGTGATGAAGGTAGATATAAAGCAGTTTACATCATAACTGGTGACGAAAGCTGGATATATGCATTTGAACTCGAACCTAAGTTACAGTCTGCCCAATGGATATTTCCAACAGATCATAATCTAGTTAAAATGAGGAAATCTCGAAGAGTTGGTAAGAAAATTATTGCTTGCTTCTTCTCAAAATCACGACCTATCGCAACTGCCGTGCTTGAAAATAGACGTACGGTTACTGCAGAATGGTACACAACAGTATGGCTGCCAGGCGTTATTCAAAAAGCTCGTTTACAGCGCCCAAGGAATGAGATCGTTCTGCACCATGACAATGCTTTTACTCATACCGCATATCAAACAAAATAACTTTTAGAGACTTCCGGATTAAAATTGCGAAGTTATCCCCCATACAGTTCCAACCTATTACCTTCCGATTACTTTCTATTTCCTCGATTAAAGGATAAAATGCGTGGTGTGCGATTTTGAACTCCCGAAGATGCTGTGGAAAGCTTCAAAAACCTTGTTTCTCTAGTGACTCAAGAAGAGTGGAATTTGTTTTGAAAATTGGTTTTACCGAATGCGAGTTTAAGGGCAAATATTTTGAGAAACAATAATAAAAACAAATTTTGGCTACAAAACTTTTGTTTTATTAGATTGCAGAAATTTACGCGGCTACCCTCGTATAACAGCGTCAAAGAACATGCAAATACATGTATGCGAAAAAGTTATGTATGTACGTAAATTCATGTCTTCATAGGTATACATAGGTATTGACGATGGTTGGTTGGGGGCCTGGCCCTCCCCAGCCAAAAATCCTAGTTACGCCAATGTGCTTACAACTACCTACCTTTTAGAAATGTACACTTGCTTTCAAAACTTTCGCGTACACCTATTTTTCGCTGTATTAAATCAGGGTTGTAATTAATCAACTTTGACATTTAAATTTTTGAAAAGTCAAAATGTCTCGACTGACAGAGCACATGCTGTCAATGTCATCTTTAACCTAATCTCAAAATTACCCGTTCACACAGCTAAAATTTTGCAAAATCGTTGTTACTTGATTTTGAATGTGTACGCGAAAGTTTTGAAAGCAAGTGTAACTGTTACATTCACGGCTTCCTGGATTAATAGGAGACTGAACGTCTCTATATCGGCTTGTCAAGTTGGAAAATTTTCTGTGATTGAAGCTGCGTAGAGCCCCTGTATATAGTAAGATAATATTTTATACAGGGAATCTAAAGCTGCGCGTATCGCTGCGCCATCTGTTGAGTGTTGTAGTAATTATTTCAATATTGGCGCCTAATTTAAATTTCTATTGGTCTAATTTTAATAAACATTACCGACAATTTCAAATAATCATTAAAAACGCCTTAAAAGAAAAAGTGTGTGACTAACTGTATTTTATAAAGGTTAGAAAATGTATTTTTCCATAGTTTTCTTGCAAATATGGGTATGATTCAATTTAAGATGGAGAAAATCTGTAATTAATCATACTGGTATAATAACAATTTATACATTAATTCAAATTTTATTTACTGTTAAGTGTAACAACATTATTTATTTTCATTACAAGCGTCGAAAGTAGCAAATATCGTGCGAGTGTTGATTAGACAAACGAGGGCGTAGCGTAGCGAAGCCCGAGTAAATCTAAAACACGAGCACATTTCTACAAAAACAGTGGCGTACCATTTACTTCTTCAAAAATATTCAGTCCACACCCCGTACGGACGCCACTGGTGCAATTTTTTAAAAAACCTTTAATTAGGAGAAAATGCCTTTTGATGCTCGAAAGGCGTGTACCAACCTTCATAAAAATATCTCGAGTGATGTAAAAGATATGCTTAAAAAACATTTTTTTTCTTAGAATTTTAGCACCCTTTATGTCGGCAAGGAAGCATTTCTAGACATACGTTTGCATAGGAAAGTGGGGTTTATTTTAGACGTAGAACCACCCCTTAAAATATGTGCTCCCAATTTCCAGACCTGCAAAAGTGGGCCGCGGTGCTCCAATTCGACATCGCTAGAAGCTGCGATTTCGGCATCAAGAAGGCACCCAGCGCTGTTCCAGGCTCCTTGGTGGACGGATTTAAAAAACAAGGTTAGTTCCTGCTTGAAACCGAGCTACGAAATAAGAAAACAATTATAACATTGTTCGTAATTGTTTTACTGAATAATTGCGCAGCTGTGAGCAAGGTATCGGTGGCCCAGATAACGGGGGAGTACCGGCGACTGTTACACAGTCATCACGTCATTTGCTGACTCGACGTCCAGAGGTTCCAAGCATCGACGCATTCTAAAGAATCGACAACTCCGTGTTAGATTTACGGGTGCGCGGAATTATTTTATACCTTGCGCTCGTGGACTTTGGCTTTGCATGAATAACTGAACTTTAAGTATCTAGTTAAGGCATTTTCCGTGCGCAGTGCGCAACTGTTTTATGTATTTGTTCGTATGTTTTTTTTGTGTCTATGTTTTCTCTTCTGATTATATGTATTCATGTAAACTGTTGGGTTTTTCCTACTGGTAGTGGTTGTATGTGTAAGTACAATATTCTAGGTGACAACGACCTGAATAAGCTAGCGAACCAAGGCATTGTAAGGTAATAGTTCAGTAGAGAGTAGGGCTAGGCTAAAGCCGTGTTACAACTAAAACGACTACCATGGCATGGAGATACTAAAGACCTGAAGACCATTATGAGGACAAGTTTCAAGAAAGTAAAACAAGAAGAAATAGACAATCAACATGGAAATTAAGAAAGACAAGTAGATGAAACACTGGAAAATAAAGCAGACGAAATAAGAATGGAAGAAATGGAGGCAGTCTTAGAACCATTAAGAAATGGAAAATCAGCAGGCGAGGACAGCATCGTGCCTAAACTACTGAAGAAAGAACGAAAAGAGGAGAAAAACTGGCTATAGGGAATCTATAAACAAGCATGGCATACGCCTTCTTGTACCAAAAACAAAAGGCATCTACCTCCTCCAGCATGAAGAAGTTGTGTATGAATTATTCGGCCTATTTCCACAGTTTATATTATTAAATCGCGACGTTTCGGAAGCTAATTCTGCTTCCGTCATCAGGCGTAGTCTTGAGAAGGACTGGTTTTTGCACTTGGAGTTAGTTTTTAACTGCACAAGTATTGACACACTATGTTTACTAATTCATACACAATGAGACCACAGTTACAAAATACTTTCAGATCAAATGAAGAAGTTGATGTAATTTTGCCTTTACCTACTAATACATTATATAAAACACAAAAAAAAAACAAAAAAAACCCATTTTAGTGGTATTCAACTGGAAAATCACCTATCTCACACTCAAAATGTAATAAAAATATAATGATATAATTAATTAATTTTGAAAAATCCAAGAAAACTGAAAAATCGCAAGAGTAAACACCATACTTCCGGTTATGCCATTTTTTGCAAAAGCTTACTACCACAACTAGATAGTACAACAAAACTTATACCGTGTGTCCACAGGAGGACGCACCATAGGGATAACCAAATAGAATAGAAAGATCGGCTAATGCTGTGCTCACCGGCACGCTAAAACGTTGTTTTCTGGCTTCTGACTCGCCACTGTATGAAACAATATTGTTATAAATGGTACAAGAAAAGGATCGGTGGTCATAACACTGGTTGATATTTATATTCTATTAGCATTATCTTATCTCTATGGTGCTTACTCCTGTGGACACACGGTATATGAAGTTTCAACGTCATATATCGTTTCGTTTTTGAGATACCTATTCTGTTCACACACAGGCACACAAACAAACAGACCAGTGAACAAAAACATGTTTTTTGGGTTCAGGGGACTCGAAAACGTGAAGATCTGTTGAAAACCCAATTTTGAATTTTTGGGGTAAATCTAATATTTCCTTTAGTGTAAAAGGAAATAAAAATGCAGTTGCCAGAATTAGCTGACGAAAAATTAATGATTCAGAGGATGAATATAGAGCAATAGGAACAAGATTTACTTTGCAACTAAAAGGTATATATTATAACAGAATGGGAAAATTAACTGAAGATGCTAGTCTGTACTGTAGTTCATCACAACCATTTTACACTGATTCTTCTAGTAACATGCATTCTTCGGGATAGCCCTACACGAATCTTCAACGAGGATCACCTAACATAAATATAACTACATTTCGACAACAGCCACAACCATAAATGGGGTTGCGCCCAAAATCAATATTAAATGATTATCTCGCTTTTCGACAAAATGTATTTTGTTTTATAGTTATTATAATAGCCAAACGCTCAATTTCAAGTATTGGGGGGAAGACATCCAAGATCAGCGCATTTGTAACGTTCTTGCGGCTGAGCCGTTGCAAACATATGACTCAGCGTCCCGAATATTCCAGAATGACCTAAGGCGGAGGCAGTCTCGCTACCTTGAGCCGATTCACGTGCGACGGATGACTCACAACCTCCCAGACTTCGAAGAACGACCTTGGCGCGCGATGCGTCATGCATCTGCCGGAACAAGCGAGCAAGGTCTCGACGTTTCTAGAATGACTCACCCGGCGTGTATATAAGCTGGTGAAGCGGGAAAAACCACAGTTCTAATCCAGCTCCCGAAGCGCGTAAAGCTGCCATATAAATAAATCCGTGTGTACATAAATCTAGCCAGATAAATAACGCGTGTATAACAAATAAATATAGACATATAAATCATTAATGTTGAAATCGCGTGTAAATAAATAAAGTATATCTGTTGTTAGAAATAGTCCTGTTAGTTTATAAATAATTTGTGTTCCGCCTTAATAGTTCTTGTGTTCTGTAAATAGTTAAGATAAATCGTTGTAAATAAATGCTTAAAACAACAAGCGGCGTATAATTTTTAAATAGCCCAAAACGTAAAAACGTAGCAGTATGTTGCTGGTAAAAACATTTGAAATTAACTTAATACGAGCTTACTTAACTTTACCTATAAATATTCATATTTTAATATGTTGTACAGAGGCTCTTCCAAGTTAGGTGCGCATTATTGCTAACTTTGTTATTATAGGAGCTACGATGTCAGTTAAATAGAGAAGCAGTAGTATGTTTTATGGTGATTGCAGCGGTGAAAGCAGAAAAACATCAAATATCCAGATCTCTAGTGTTTTCCAAAAATGTTTATTTTTTTAATGGAATACTCTGTATGTTTTTGTATCAATTTCTCAACAAAAATACTCCTCTAAACTATTTTTATCTACGACAGTGTGTAAAATTGCCTTTTAGTTGGCAGTTTTAAGTTTGTAAAACGACTGTTTAATAACATGTTTTCATTAGTTTACGTGGTCAGTAGTAACGTGTTTAACAGATTTCATTTGGCACGTTGTCAATAGCAACGTGTTTTAAAATTTTTAAAACACAAAATTACTGCTGGTAATCCTAATTTACATTTTTTTTAAAATATTTACTGTGTTTTCTAGATTCTATCGTAGATAAAATATTGTACGATACACATGCGTAAAGCATCTTTATTCACTCGCGGGGCTTAAAACGCTCGCTCACTCGCGTTTTAACTCTAACCCACTCGTGCCTAAAGAGTAGCTTTACGCACTTGTATCGTAAATTACTATAATGAAACTGAAAATAAACGAGTTACTTAAGAATAACTGTTTTAAACCTTTTAAAATAAGCAGCCGTGGAATAGAACAAATAATGACAATAATGTAGCTGGGCTTCAGATCATCTAAAAATATTCCCAAAATAATAGTTATTTGTTTACATTATCGTAATTTTATAATAAACTAGCCAACCCGGCAGACGTTGTCTTGCCCGCTGCCTGCTATTAGCGGGTTGAGCAAACGTTTTTTCGATATTCGAATTTTCATTTTAAAAAATGTTGGTGGTGGTGAGGGGGTGAAATTTTGAGGTTATATGTTCTGATATGCGAGAAATATTTAAAAAATAGAACCCGATTGCAGCGCCACCTACCGGGTCCAATTGCGAATCTAACCCATCCAGGGACCCACTCGAACACACACAAAATTTGATCAAAATCGGTTCAGCCGTTTAGGAGTTCAATCACATACAGACGTACAGAAGAATTATATGTATACTAGCAGTCCAGTGAGACAAATGTCTCATTTAAAAAAACAAAAAAGACCGTTTTTCAAATAGAACGCGTATTAAATAAAAACTGTACCCAGACCTGGAAGGTGTCAAAGTGGTTGCATAACCGATCGACGTTTTAAGGCGCAGAGGGTCGCAGCTCCGTTTAGCTGCTGAAACAGTTTTTATTTAATACGCGTTCTATTTGAAAAACGGCCTTTTTTGTGATTTCTCGAAAACCGGAAGTGTCACGTGACTGAAATTCGGTTCCTGAGCTGACATGACAATTCCAAACATATAACTTTCATAACTATTTTCTCTATCTCTTACGGTTTGGCTGCTGAAACAATGTCCCGGACAGACAAAACGGCGTCCCAGACAGACAAAACTGCGTCCCAGACAGACACGTCTATTAGATAAATGATATACATATATATAGTCTGTTCAACAAAAAAGGCCCCGCCTTCTAGCTACTTTATTATTTATTTTAGACCCAATAAACCTTATATCAAATCAAATGACACATAAAAACCTACATTTTAACACAATCAACAAATTTTTATCTTCAATTGTTTCAGAGAGGTGACGTCACATGCAATTATTTTAAATGACACTGTATATATTTTTTTTAATTTTCTGGTAGAGGTTTTTTTTCTCTTTTCAACAATATAAATATTTTATGCTATTACATAAGAAAAATTTCGAGAAAAATTAAAAACTTTTTTATCGGTGGGAGGCCACGATACAAAACTATAAACAAAAGTGTAACTCAGAAAAACAAAACAATAAACACTTTAGATTATTCTGAAATCTGATAGTTAAAGCGTTTGGCTACTATTTGTTTTGTTTTTCTGAGTTACACTTTTGTTTACAGTTTTGTATCATGGCCTCCCACTGTGAAAAAGTTTTTGTAATTTTTCACGAAATTTTTTTTATGCAAGTGCAAGAAATATTTATACTGTTGAAAAGAGAAAAAAAATCTCTACCAGAAAATGTCAAAAAATATATACAGTGTCATTTAAAAAAATTGCATGTGACGTCACCACTCTGAAACAATTGAAGATAAAAATTTATTGATTGTGTTAAAATGTAGGTTTTTATGTGGCATTTGATTTGATATCAGGTTTATTGGGTCTAAAATAAATAATAAAGTAGCTAGAAGGCGGGGCCTTTTTTGTTGAACAGACTGTATATATACAGGGTGTCTCAAAAAGAATGGGACACCGATTAACCATAGATTCCTTACGTCATAATAAATCGATTAAACCTAATATACCTTAGTACAAAGTCCCTTCAGTAAGAAGTTATAGGGTCTTGAAGTTAAATTTTTTATTTTTTATTTTTTTGTTAATTTTCATAAATGTAGAGATATCAATTTGAATTTTGGTATACATACTTACTATTATATACTGCACTAATAGAAAAAATTTCATAAACTAGACTTGACTGTAAAGGGCACTTTACCTAACTTTCAAAACTTTTTTTAGCTCTAACTTCGTTATCTGTAACATTTTTTAAAATTTTAGGTTATTATCAGAAAGAAAATTAAAATAGACAAAAACAATGTACTCTTACTTCATAGGCGTAGGAGCAACCGTTTACCTTAAAATACCTATCAAAGGTTTTTGGTTGTCACTAACACATGTAATTATCAAGTAGGCATGATCACAAAAACAATGGTCATCTAGTAAAAAACAATGATAAATCAATAAGTGATATTAGTGACATAAGAATTTGTTCTCTTATGTTTAAGAAAATGCCGTTACATAACGAATTCTCCAGTGCTAAAGGGTGTTATATTATGAATAGACAATGGTCTCCTGTGTAAAACTGCAAGCTTGCAACCTTGAACGATAAATAGCTTCTTTATATGAATTGCAAGTCTGCAACCTTGAACGCACGTGGCTTCCTGTCTCACGCTCCCTTTTAGAGATAACGCTTATCTTAGCTGATTAGGCATAGTATATATACTAGTAGCTTGCACTTCTAAGTTAAGCTCCAGTCAGTCGATAAGTTCCATTGTGTTCGTATCATAGCCAGATGTAAGAAATTGTCCGGCGGCTAGCTGTGTGCTTCCAATGTTATATTTCATTGTAAAATAAAAATAAACGTTTTTTAAAAAGTCGTTTCGGCGGCCTTTTAATAAAACTGGCGCAGTCGGTAGGATTTGTGGAGGAAAACCTGGAAAACTACAAACATCGAGTCGACCAGCAACTTTCCTTGAGGTTCAGCTCTTTGCCACAAATCGAAACCTACCACCCAGCGGATCTTCGGACATCTCCAACAGGGACAAACATTGCCCGATCGTGAGAAGCGCCCGTCGACCCAGCTCCTGCTCCTCCGTGGTTATTGGAACCATCTGGTCATTGGGACCACTCTTGATCATTGGGATCAGTCTCTGGTATTGGCAACGTCAACAACGACGACCCCAGGACAACTTTTGGATAACGCTCTACCGCAAAGCTGGACTATCCACAGGGCCGTAGCTACAGGCTTGGGGGCCCCGGGGCAACAAATAATTATGGGGCTCCCACGTTATCTTCCCCTTTACCTCTACACCACTTTCATTTAGTAAGCCTTTTTTAATAGGGTTGCTTTTTGGTGTTTTTTTTTCTGTTACTGTAGAAGCTTGCTAACCAGTTGGCTGAGGCGTTAGCTTTATACTGCAGCGGTCCCGGTTATTATTATTAATTTAGTGGTAGTCGTCAAGGTGTAAAGAATACAAAGAGAAGCGTTCCCTGAGATGCGCAGTCGTTCAGAAAGTAGAGAGGAGATATGCACCAATCCCCAATGCGCCTACTCAGGAAATCCATTAGGGCCGCGATCATGGTGTAACCATGGCCGCGATAGTATATTGTTGTTGGCACTGTCAGTCGATATCAAAGTCGAGGTTAGCCGGTTAGGGTTTTCGTCAGTGTGACACAAACTGACGCAAAACCTAACCTCGAATGTGACAATACATTTCAGTACTACCATTCGTGCCCTTTGGGGGAGTATTTCTTATTGGTTGAATATGAGGCTCCGCCCACAATGCATCCATTCAGCTGGACGTTACACCTTGTATTCTATGCATCATGGTAGTCGTTAAATCACGCGCCTATCGCGATGTAAAAACTTCTGCACCAGGCGGAGTACTACCCGTTTTATACGACATGCAAGCATGCATATAAAACTTGCAAAGTTAGAATATCCTAAGTCTACATAGGTTGATTTTTTCTGAAATCAAGATCACATTAAATTCTGTTTCCTAACTTCATTACAAGCAAAGTCATTGATTGAAAGCAAAGCTAGATTTCTGAGCCTTTCCTCCGTTCCGGCTTAGCTCCGGTCACAGAAATTGTCAAGTGCTGTACACTTATCTGGATAAAGTGCTCATTTTCTCATGTTTGGCAGTTTGGTTCAATACTCTTTTAAGACAATTTCGTAAAAAAACTTCCTCCGCTTTCGGGGCCCCCTATGTTCGGGGGCCCCGGGGCGCTGCCCCGGCTGCCCCGGTGGTAGCTACGGCCCTGACTATCCAAGTCGGACTTCAGGACCTCTGTGCAGGCCAGCCGACATCAATAGGATCGACGCATCCTTTTTGAAGACAACAGGACGTAGCTTGATCGCACGCCGTTCGTCAATTTTAACGCACAATGTAAGTGCATATTTTTATAATAATTTTCAAGCTTTAGAGAAAAAGCAAAGGTATATTTTAAAAATAATAATTTTCAAGCTTTAGAGAAAAAGCAAAGGTATATTTTAAAGGCAACAAAGTAACGACTATTAAAGCGTTCGCCTAAGTAATAATTTTTAAGTTTTAAAGAAAAAGCAAAATAATTAATTTTAAAGGCAACAAAGTAACGTAATATAATTTTCAAAAGTAATAATTATTAAAGCGTTCGCCTAAATAACAAAGTAAAAATTTCAAAGGCAACAAAGTAACGTAATATAATTTTCAAAAGTGATAATTATTAAAGCGTTCGCCTAAAACAACAAAGTTAACTAATATAAAGTTTTAAAAATTATATTAACATAGTTTTAATTATTTATATTATAAGTAGGGTAGGGTGGTCAACAGTGGATCAGTGGTACACAGTGAATCAGTCCGGTATTGGTTAAACTATTGTATGTCAGCGCTTGGGCGAGATGCAAGTGGTAGTCAATGTGATCCCTCTTTGACTCACTTCACAGCTGAGCTGTTCCGTTGATGGTCGAATGTTTAACAGTTGTATTTGTGGTTTGAAGCTTCCATTTCTTATTATCAGGTAAGTCAAACTTTATGTATAATTTCATCAGTTCTTTTATGATAGAGTTCTGGATGTTTTCATTGTTTCAAGAAATAATTAACACACGTGAGGGCACTTGAATAACAGGTCTTATTCAATTTGTTCTGTCAAAACCACAGTTTTAAAATTAAATGGCGGGTTGGTCTACAGTGGATCAGTGCCACATGGTTAACAGTGGATCATGATCCACTGTGTACCTAACATCTTACATTTGAATTTTTTTATGCAAAATTTTGTTAATTTTATTGCAGAAAATGCCTCGAAGAAAAAGTTTAGAGAGAAAGATTGGCAAGCACACCCAGGCCCAGATAGAAACCGCGTTTCAATTAATTCAAGGTGGTTTGAGTATCCGCCAAGTTGAGATGGAAGTTGGTGTTTCTTTAACGACATTACAACGTTATAATAAGAGACAAAGGGCTGCTGAACCTAATGTGCAGCTACGTTTAATTCCCAATTATGCTGTAAACAAGGTGTTTTCCGACCAGCAAGAAGAAGTATTGAAAGCCTATTACACAAAAAGCGCTCTATTATTTTACGGTTTTTCATCAAAAGATTGTCGTCAAGTAGCCTATCAAATGGCAACAGGTAATATGGTATCACACGATGATGCTATTGTTGGACCATCCAATTGCAACAGTAATTTTGTATCACCAGAACAATTCAGGGCGCCGCTGAAAGCAAAACCTAGAACCAACAAAAAAAAACCAAGAAAGCTAGAGAAAAGCATCATATCCACCGACACTCCAGAAAAAAATTAAATAGCAACGGCCAGAGAAGCAATTAAAAGTAGAAAAGAAGCCAAAGAAAAAAAGGTGAAGCGCCAAGTTTTGCAAAGCGGTTCTGAAGAAGACTATGATGAAAGAGATTCTGACAATGACAATGATTGGTTTGAAGAAGACGAAATGGAAGACGACGAAATCGTGTTGACTGAAGAGTGTTTAGAACAACCGTTAGCTCGTCAAGCAGAACAAGAAGAATTTGTGCTCATTCTATTTTGTACAAAAAAGCAAAGGGTTTTCTACACTGCAAAGGTTTTGAACACCTTGAACCATAATATGGAATATTATGTTAGCTTTCTTAAATTAAAATTTAAATCGCAGCAACAATTTTGCATGCCAGATGTGCCTGACCTGGCGTTTGTCAAAGAACAGGACGTAAGATTCATCCTTCCAAATCCAACAATTAGCGGTACCGCTAGGCGACAGTCTTATTATACTTAAGTTCTCAGTTGCTCCTTCTCTATTGAAACTGCGTTAATTTTTTTATTTTTCTAAATTTTTATCTCGAAAATGTATTTTTTCTGTTTCTCTATAATATATTCTTTTTGCAAGTTTTTGTTTTTCTATATTTTTATTTTGAAATGAGTTAGTTTTTCCATTTTAGAATATGTACAATAATCGTGGTGGCTGATCCACTGTTAACCGTAGGCCGATCCACTGTGGACCACCCCTGGTCAACACTGAATCATTATGCACTAAAAATTAAATATTTTTTTTCATATTTTGCTTGTAATACAACCGAGTTTAAATTACTATATTTTGATAAGATTATAGTTCATGTTACTTTACCCAAAATTTCAACAAACTTCATGTATTATTTTTCGAGATATATGGGTTTAAAAAATTGGTGATCCACTGTCGACCACCCTACCCTACCCTACGCACACCTGTTAAATGTAAGATACCTACCCCCCTATTAGAAGCATCCCCTAGTCATATAAATTGTTTACTAACATAAATAAAAATTAAAAATAAGTGAAACAAATAAAGTAAAATTAATTTTTGTCAACAAAATTTTTATGTTAAAGGAGATCTTGAATCATTAGGTAAAACACCTATAATTATATTTTGAAACAATTGTAAAAATTTTATGTCACGAGATAGATCACGCTCACCAAGGAATTCAATCCCTAGAATTTTATTTTTAAATAATTGTAACAACATTAGCAACCCAAATATGGTTGACCAAAACGCATCATTGTTTCCCCCACATTTTAATGTAGCTTTACTAAATGAAATTCCCACATATGATGGTAATCAAGCCACTCTTTCGGAATTTATCAGATCCGCAGAAATCATTGCAACTAAATATTGCACAGAAAATTTAAACGATTATATCAACCAAGTAATTCTAAATTCGATAAGGAATAAATTAAAAGGTCAAGCGTTAGAAGTAATTACAGGTTACGAGTATGATACTTGGAAAGACTTAAAAAATGTCTTAATTGAAAATTTTGGCGACCAAAGGTCAGAATTGAATCTTTTAATTGATTTAACCAAATTAAAACAGAATAAAGACTCTCCCATAGAATTTTTCAATAAAGTTAGAACTCATTTGGCTATTTATAATTCTAAAGTTTCTCTGAGTCAAGAATCAAAAGACATTATCACTCATAAATTAAAGGCTAACAAAGACTTAGCACTTCGCACTTTTACAAGTGGACTAAATGAAAATTTAGGAAGCTTCGTAAGAAGTAGAAACCCAACTTCACTAGAACAAGCCTTAAGCATAGTAAAAGAAGAAATTGATATCAGATATTCTCAAAATCAAAATAATTTTCAAAGTCAAAAATTAAATAAATCAAATTTAACTTCCGATATTCAAACAAGAAAGGTTGATATGAAACCTAAATTTAATAACCCAAATTTTATGCAAAGACCATTCCAACAAAATCGAAATAATTTTAATCAAAATCCCAATTATTTTAAAAGTCCAACAAATTTTAACAATCCTAATAATTCTAGAATAACTCAAAATTCAAGCTTTAATGCATTTGCACCTAAACCAAATTTTTCACCAACAAATAAACCAGAACCTATGGACTTTAGCACTATAAAAAGACCAGCTACTCAACAATCAAATTTCCCCAATAAATATCGAGCAAATTCTCAAAACGTTAATGGAAATTTTAATCATTTAAATTACCATCAAGAAAAACCTCCGGATGAATATGAAGACTTAAACGAAAATTTATTTGAAAATGGAGAATTTTCAACTCCAGAAAATTTTAACGAAAACCTTCAGGAATATTCTGACCCTGATAATCCACAAGACTTAGATCACACCCCAGATTATTTCGAATATCCAGATCCAAACGATACTGTAAATTTTCATTAAGAGCCTCGGAAAAGAATATTTTAACTTTTAATATAAATCCAAAATCAAACCTTCCTTACATTATAATTCCCGCCACCGGCGATAAACTTTTAATTGATACAGGTAGCTCACAAACAATAATTTCTCCAGAATTTGTACAACAACATTTTCCAAATTATATTTATGAAACAGAATTCGAGATAATTACATCTCATGGAATTTCTCAACATAACTTAATTGCAGATTTACCAATCCCCAGTCTTTTTTATGAAAACGGAACACATACATGTTATTTATATAATTTTAACCCAGACTATATAGGACTTATTGGATCCGACTTATTTTCAAAATTATCCGCACGAATAGATTATAAATGGATGCATATTCAGACAGAAAGAGCTACGATACCATTTTATTATAACCCGTAAAATTTATCAGCATAAAAAAAAAATGAAACTAAAATAACTCCAAAATTAAAATTTAATGAAAAAGGCATGACTAAGCCTTCAGCAATTGAAATCATACAATAATCAATTTAAAACAAGCGTAATTAATACTTTAAATGAAATACAAGAAATTAATATTTATAATCCTTAATCTTATAAAAAAATAAAAATTATGAGCTCAACAAAAATCAGTCTATCAGACTTAACAACTTTAATATAAAAACTTCAAACATTAAAAGTATTTTAGATAATTAATTTAAATAACAATTTTTTTTTAACAACTTTAATATAAAAACTCCAAACATTAAAAGTATTTTAGATAATTATTTTAAATAACAATTAAAAAAAAAAATTTTTGAGATTAGACCATTTAAACGAAGATGAATAAACTCTTTTGACTAATTTATGTTTTCAATACAGAGATGTATTTTACTCTCCCGAAGTACCTTCATCCGTTACGAAACTGACAATAAAAATCAACTCATAATATTTAGTAATTCAAACATAAATTTGTAAAATATTTAGATTATATAGCTACCTACTACTTTAGAAGGAATAAAATCAGATTCATCTAAAAATTCAATAATCAAAATTTCCCAGCACTTAAAATCTAAATAAAATAATTTTTAACCAAATAGTCTACTAAAGAACATTTATCAAAAATTTTGCCAAAATAACTAAATTTTTAACCGTGTGTTTAAAGAAAAAAATAAGATTGTTCACACCCTTGAATTTTTGAAAAACTTTAAGTATTACAAATAAATTCTAATAAATAAATCAGTAACTTCAAATATCAAAAGTATTTTAAAAAAATAACATCTTAAGAAAAAACTTAAGACTAAAATCATTTAAATCAGAAAAAACTCAAATAAAAATTATACTTAACAAACAAACAAGACCTAAGCTTGTATTAATCTAGTATTTACAATTTTAATAATCACAATATTTCTCGCGTTAAAACTAAGATGTTCACAGCAACATACCTTTATAATTGATATTGCTAAAGGAAAACAAAGAAAAACCTTTACAACCATTTAAAATTAAATTCAAATTCAGAAAAGTCAAACATTTCAATTAAACGAAAAAGTATTTATTAAAACAAATCTCAGAAGTAAAGATTAAATTTAAAATTAAAACCCATTCAGAAAGATCAAACATTTCAATTAAACGAAGAAGTATTATTTAAAATAAATTTCAGAAGTAAAGATAAAATTTAAAATTAAAACCAATTCGGAAAAATCAAACATTCCAATTAAAAGAAAAAATATTTGTTAGAACTAATTTCAGAAGTAAAATTGAAATTCAAAATTAAATCTAATTTTTTAAAAAATATGGAAATATAAAACACCCTGACTAAAAGGAACTATTGCTCTCTCTTTTTCAGGATTACTACACTCTTCATCGCCTGTACCCTGCTGACTCAATCACTAGTTATACAGAGCGATATTATTATTAAAAATTTAAAAGATAATCCTGGATTATATCCTCTAAACTTAGGAAACGTAGTGCTTAAACAAAGCGAATGGACGCTTATTAGAAATGTAGACTATACCCCTATATTTGTTAATTATGACACACTTAGAACTAATTTAATGAAAATAATACCGTTACTTGAAAATAAAAGTTACGTTATTGAATATACAAAATTTAAAAGGATTGATGATGTTATTATCAATCATAACAATTTACTCATAATATTAAAACAATATCTTGAAAAAACAGATAAACTCTTAAGTCAATTATTTCCTGATGTTAAACACAAAATTAATAAAAGAGGACTTTTCGATGGACTTGGATCCGCTTTCAAATTTTTAACTGGAAACCTCGACGCCAACGATGGAGTCAGATATGAATCTATGATTACTAAATTGCAAGAAAGCAATAAAATTCAAAATGACGTTATATTAGAACAAACTAAAATTTTAAATGATACCATCTCAGTAATCAATGATATAGCAAAGAGTCAAGAATTATTAGACAGAAATATAAATAAAATAATTTTACAAAATGAGGAATTAGGCAAAAATCTCGCTACATACTCCTTAAAAACAGTCTTGCTAGAAGCAATTCAATTTTTGCAACTACTTATTAACACTTGTTTGGAACTAGAAAATGCATTAACTTTTGCCCAAAATCAACAGATGCATATGTCATTAATTGATAATGACGATTTAATTGAAAATCTAAATGAAATTTCGACGTATCTCAATAGCATATCAGAAAAAGCTTTAACTATTCCATATCCTGCAGAGTTACAGTATTTACATTTATACGAGTCAATTATCATTACAAAAGTTTATCAAGTTAAAAACAGAATTACATTTATATTCGAAATACCTCTTACTTCCAAAACTAACGATTATCAAATGATACAATTAATACCATTTCCGATTTTTATCCAAAATTATCAATTTCGTATGATTATACCTACTTATAGTACTTTATTATTTAACGTTAAAAACAGCATTCCCATTGAAATAAGTCATTGTAAACTTATAACTTTAGACACCTACTTTTGTAATCAAAATAACTACTTTGAAATCCCCAACGACAAATTGTGCGAAACACAACTTCTGTCATTTAATAAAAATAAAACATGTATCCCTTATTTATTCAATTTAACAGAAATCAAAATATCACAAATAAATCCTGCGACATGGTTAATATCTTCCCCATCTGAAGCAATATTGGACGTCAAATGTAAAAATCAGAATTTTAGAAATGGAATATCTGGCACTAACCTCTTACACCTCAGTTCAGACTGTCTTGTTTCAATAAATCAAAAACACATGTTATTCACCGCAAAAAGAACCTCAAATGAAATTGTTAATTTAAAAATTTCAAACATTGACCGCTTAATAATTCCTGAATCAAACCACATAAATGTTTCAAAGATTGACTTGATACCTCTTGACACCCAGAAATTGGTTGAGGACCGAATTAAACTTAATAAATATGAAAATTTGTTAAAACCTGTTAATTATATTAAATCTGATAATTTAAGTGTGTCTGCAATTATATTTACTCTGTGTACTATTCTTATGTTAATAATTTTTATATTGTATTTGTATTACAATAGAAACACAATGAAGATTAAACTTATTAGATTTTTAAATAAAGATTTTGAACCGGTTAACGTAAATGCATAAGTTTAATTTTCTTTCTCTTTGTAAGTTCAATGGAGGCATATTTGAATACCACCCATTGAACATTTTATCGGCGGACGTGTTATATTATGAATAGACAATGGTCTCCTGTGTAAAACTGCAAGCTTGCAACCTTGAACGATAAATAGCTTCTTTATATGAATTGCAAGTCTGCAACCTTGAACGCACGTGGCTTCCTGTCTCACGCTCCCTTTTAGAGATAACGCTTATCTTAGCTAATTAGGCATAGTATATATACTAGTAGCTTGCACTTCTAAGTTAAGCTCCAGTCAGTCGATAAGTTCCATTGTGTTCGTATCATAGCCAGATGTAAGAAATTGTCCGGCGGCTAGCTGTGTGCTTCCAATGTTATATTTCATTGTAAAATAAAAATAAACGTTTTTTAAAAAGTCGTTTCGGCGGCCTTTTAATAAAACTAGGGTTCGTTATGTGGCAGCATTTTCGTAAGCACAAAAGACGAAAACCTGATGTCACCAACGTCATTAATTGATTTCTTGTAGTTGTTTACTAGATTACAATCATTACCCATTGTTTTTGTGATCATGGCTACTTGATAATTGCACATCTTAATGACAACCAAAAACCTTTGATGGGCATTTTACGGTAAACGGTTGCTTTTAGGCTTAAGAACTAAGAGTACATTATTTTAGTGCTTTTTAATTCTCTTTCAGACAATAACCTAAAATTTAAAAAAGTGTTACAGATAACGAAGTTAAAGCTAAAAAAAGTTTTGAAAGTTAGGTAAAGTGCCCTTTATAGTCAAGTCTAGTTTATGAAATTTTTCCTATTAGTGTAGTATATAATAGTAAGTATGTATACCAAAACTCAAATCGATATCTCTACATTTGTAAAAATTAACAAAAAAATAAAAAATAAAAAATTGAATTTCAAGGCCCTATAACTTCTTACTGAAGGGACTTTGTACTAAGGTATATTAGGTTTAATCGATTTATTATGACGTAAGGAATATATGGCTAATCGGTGTCCCATTCTTTTTGAGACACCCTGTATAATTTACTAGTACTATTTCTTCAGTTGCTTTTACTTTACCTAAATAGTGGTACCAGTCCTGATGCAAAGTAGCTGTTTTGCTTTTTCTGAATTATCTATTGGTGCAAACAGTCTCATATTTACTGTATTAGTCCTTTTCGAGAAGAAATCGTAATTTGCCCCCGTGCTTTTTTTTATATTTCAACTCCTGAACATGCTTACCTATATGAAAATATCCTATATGGTTTTCTCTTTTTTAACAGATTCTTTTCGTTTCTGATAGCAACATTACATCCAGATTACATATATATTCTGTCTAAATTAACTATACAGAAATAACATTTTTAACTATAATTACTTCCAATTATAGATAAACACTAATCGTTTCAGCGCTATAACACTTCTAAAACAGCTCATTGCAAACCATTGCTTTCTGCAAGGATTTGATGTACACTCATAATATTAACATATCCCCGAAAATAGAGTATTTCTGCAATAATACTTATAGTACGAGCGGCGGTGACACTAAGTCTAGTGTGATAAAACTTTTCAATGTCATATATATAATTCGTTAGGTCATTGATGGGGAAACACGAAATGGCAGTGCTGCCACGTGTGGACCGAACGGCACTATAAAAAATTATAAAAAAAAATGTTTTCTTCAATATCTAGTATCATAAAACTTCAGGATTCTGATTGTTTCTCGAGAAAGGGGAGGGGTAGGGCTTTAGGAAAAAACAGTGCTGCCACTCCCCGAGCGAACTCAGCGGCCGCAAGGAGATAAGTGATCCCTCAGATCCTATTTTCTAGTATCATCGAACTTCATACAAATTCCCACGTTATCTGAAAGATCATCAATTTCTGTGTAAGAAAAATCACTGCTGCCTTTTCCAGAAAGTGAAGAAAATGGCGGCAGCAACGTTTGAAAGTCGCGATTATCGCAACCGAATTTCGCGTGTTCATTCGGTTTTATCGGCATTAATCCGGTTTTTTTTTATTTGCACTAATGAAGTCCGCGTGACATTGTAAATTGCAATAAATTTTATATTGCGTTGATTGTTTAAACACATGAAATTGTATTTTTGTATGTATGTTTTTCACAGCAAGTACGAATCCGTTTCGCAGTTTTATTGAAACATGCCATTTATTTATCAGGACAGGGATTATTTGAACAAATTAGAAGTATTAACTTGGAACATAAAGAGTTTTGAGCTATTTTTAAGCAGAAATTGAGTCTGCGGCGTTGATTTATTTCACCAACTGTAAGAGAATGGAAGCGTGTTTAAATAAGTAATACTTGTTTTGTGAAAACGAATTTAGTTTCTTTCTAGATTTATGCATACAAATGTTGGTTTATAAAAAACACAAAGATTATGAATTATTATTGAAACAATTTGCCCATTTAGTAAATTTAGTATTATATTAAAAGTTAAAATTACAGGAGTAGCTAACAATTAAAGCATCGAAGTAACTTATCACTAGATTTCGTGGTCAGAATCAAAACTTTCTGAGTCAAATTCTTTGTCATCTTCGTCGTTGTTATCTGTTGCCAAAGATAGTAAATCGTCAACGAAACAAAGCATTTTTTGAAGAAGTAGAAGTAGAATGGGCTTTGTACGTCCTTTTGCTACCCTCTAGCCAATCAAAATGTGTCACTTGTGAATAGCACAGCCGGGGTCCTACAGAGTAAGTTGGTAAAATAAATCAACGCCGCAGACACAATTTCTGCTTAAAAATAGCTCAAAAATCTTGGTTCCCAGTAAAATACTTCTAATTTGTTCAAACAATCCCTGTCGTGACAAAGAAATGGAATTAATAAAGAAAATGCGAAACGGATTCGTACTTGCTGTGAAAAACACGAAAAGGCCTAAAAAAGCGGCCCAAAAATCAAGCACTTTGGAATAATTGATAGAATCTAATTTGTTTAAACAACGATCGCAAGTATTGTTTCAACGAATAGAACTAATTTATTTTCAATTATAATTAAAAGCATGGAAACTATGAAAAAAACAAGAAAAACACGGAAAAATCGAAAAATATTGCATAAAAAATTGAATTTTATTTGTTTAAACAATTAACAACATTGAAAATTTATTGGAAATTACGATGTCAGCGTATTTCATTAGTACAAATCGAAAAAACCGGATTAATGCTGATAAAACTGAATGGACACGCGAAATTCGGTTGCGATAATCCCGACTTTCAAATGCTGCTGCCGCCATTTTCTTCACTTTCTGGAAAAGGCAGCAGCGATTTTTCTTACACAGAAAGTGATGATCTTTCAGATAACGTTTGAATTTGTATGAAGTTCGATGATACTAGAAAATAGGATCCGAGGGATCACTTATCTCCCTGCTGCCGCTGATAAGAGTTCGCTCGGGGAGTGGCAGCACTATTTTTTCTTAAAGCACTACCCCTTCCCTGCCTCGAGGAACAATCAGAATTCTGAAGTTTTATGATACTAGATATTGAAAAAAAAAATTTTTTTTATAATTTTTTATAGTGCCGTTCAGTCCACACGTGGCAGCACTGCCATTTTGTGTTTCCCCATCAATGATCTAACGAATTATATATATGACATTGAAAAGTTTTATCACCCTAGACTTATAGTGTCACCGCAGCTCAGACTATTAATTAATATAATCAGTGTTGATATAAAAAGGCTATTGTATTGCACCGGTATGTAAACAAGCGAGACGTAAATATTTGGATGTGTTTAAAAATAACAGTAGTCGTAATCAAAATCAAAATTTATAACATCAAATACTATCATTCAAATTGCGTTATCAATATAATCAAGTTTAGGCAATTCTGTTCTCAATATAATTTTTTGCTCATTTAAAATATTATTATCAAATCTACACACATATTGGCAACTTATTTAAAATCAGTATATTAATTAATAATTACTGCTGGCTCTTGTATTATTATGAATACTAATATAACATATATATAGGGGATTAAGTGGAAAAGCAGATTCCTATCTTCGGATTGTTATCTGAACTTCACCCCATTGGAGCGAATACGCAACTCTGTGATGCTGTTTGGTTGTCCATTACTATCCTATTGTACTGCTGATATATTTTCTTTTCTTTATATTATATTTGGGTAGTTAAGTATTTTGTTCCAATAAATGCCATTTATTATTATTATGATTATTAATGTATTTTCAAAAAGTTTCTTATAACTCTTAAGGATTTCAACAACTTTAATGTTTTAGTAAATGTTAAAAGTGCACTCCAACACTATCATATCTCAGAAAACCTACTTCTAATATACAAGCGTCATTACTTATTTTTGTGGTAGTTACCTTCAAACAAGAGCAATTGTGGATTTCTATTTACTAACGTAAACAACATACCACTTCGAATTTGAAAAACACGCAGCTTTATTTAATATACTCGTATTGCGTAACTAGGATAAGACTGATAAACAACGTTTACTATTCAACTATAGTGTCTTAATAAGGGAATTTTAGTGGTCTTGAAAAAATTATTTCAGTTGATGATATGTGAATAACTGTTATACATACATATTTTACATATTTTGATATATGTTAGCTAGAAACTAAGTAGTAGTTAGAAATGTGAACAATAGTAAAATCCTTCATTGGAGTTTTCTTTTAATTTCTTGCGTTTTGTGGGTAGTCATCGAAACTTTTCCTTAAATTCGTTCATTATTCCATTTGGAAATATCGCGACAGCTTATTGACCAGGTACATTGCTTGGAAAATGGAGATTTTCCGGATAAAAACCAACCAAGTTGAATTTTTGCAAGCACTTACTTTATACCGGTCTAAATAAGATGTTATGGGTCCTCAACGATAAGCTGTGTGCTTAAAGATTGACAGCGCCCAAAGAAGTTAAAGAAGGGTTATTTTCGGAAAAATTTCTATTTTTATCGACTAATGCCTATGTACGAGCATAAACTTCGAAAATTAACTGTAAGAAAAGTCTCTTAAAGTGTTTTCATATAAGCAACTGTGTGTAAATAGAAATTATTAAACTTTTTTTTGCAAATGGATCTATGTTGGCGCGTATTATTAACAAAATATACTAAATTAAGTCTACGCTGAAAAATATCCCGTTGTACACTTTGAAGTAAACAGGCAAAGGAAAGATATTTACTGATCTCAAAGTTTCGACGTGCATGGAAGTTGTATTTTATTTAAAATTAGTTTTCAAATATAAATAACAAACTACTGAGAAAACAACATGACTTGCAAGTTGCAGCTGAAGCTTTCGAACAACATAAATGAATTACTTCTAGTGGAATACATTCCTTTCTGGTCATTTATGGTACTCCGTTACAGAAGTTTCCATGAATAACTACTGTTATTTGTGCTTCTCTAAATCATGTAGGAAAGACAACCCAGTAAAGTTGAGCTTATTAATGGTTAAGGGTATTGAACCTAATGAAATCATGAAGATTGGAGGTGAACATTAAAAAAGAGTCCATTGTAGTAAAACAACAGTGCAGGTTTTTTGATTTAGGTTGTTTTTTGCATATGGTTTTTGCAGTTGTTCAAAACACTGTGATGATTCCACTGCTCAACAATTTGTTGACAATCTTGTTCAAATGCTGCATCAGACGGCGATTCATCAGAAAAACAAGACAGTAGAGATGAGTAGGTAGATAGCACAGAGCAAGCTATGGACTATCTCCTTGAGCAAATCAACTCCTCTCAATCACACGAAGAGGAAAAAGAAGAAGGAGAAGGAGGAAAGCAGGCAATTTTTTTTATTGCGCATATGAAATGATTATGCTCATTCAAACATTAGCACTGCACATTATTGAAATTAATACTTTCTATTATTAATTTCAGAACGTCACACGGAGCTCCGTAAATGGTATATACTTAATAATTAAATACCCATCCTTTATCATAAAAGACTGGTCTTGTATTTAAACTCGAAGGTGGTGTAAAATAATACCTATTAATATAATAAGTGGGACTTTATTTGACGAGTCCATTTTATGGTGAAGCGAGTTTTGCGGTCCAGAAAACCAGTGAAAAAGTCATATTATGTAGGCAACAAAAAAAAATCTGTTCGACTGCTAAAATCGAGTTTATAAATTTGACGTATACTATGTGAGAGAAAAAATTGCCATTAGAGTGTCTTGATGAATATTGACAAGCGTTTATTTTGACATCGACAGCCAACGCAAAGGTACGTTATAGTACTAGTAAAATGAAGTATAGCTATTAACATATCTAGGAATGTTATGAGTTAGAGCGAGGATTTTAAGACATCTAAAGCTGTTATGATTCATAACATCCGCGGTTTGTTCAATATTTTATTGGTTGCAGTATGGTAGTGGTTGCCATGTAGGGTAAAGGAATATTACCGTACAGTTACAGTTCTGACTTAGTTACCAGCCGACTTTTGTATATGTAAACAAAGGCTTAATATCCTGAAACCGATAAACGTAATTTACAGTACTAATAAAATGAGGTACACTTTATTTCACTAGTACTATAAGAGCTACCTTATTAGTCACATAGCTACGTGGCTTCACATCCTGATTACTCGATACGGTTGCTGGTATGAAAAACTTGAGATACCTCTCTTGAGAATTTTTCAAAATGTATATTGGTGTTTTTGACGTCTTATGCAAAAAAAAAGGATTAAGTGCAAGTCAAAACTAAGCTTGGATGGTTTTTTCCAGAAAAAATCCTAATTGACTATTCATAAATATACACTACTTCTGTTATCTTCAATATTGGAAAAATAACTAGTTGCTTTTTAATCCCTTCATCTTAGAAAATCCCCTAATGCCATCGTAGAATTCAAGTAAAATAAATAAATCCCAGGGCGTATAGACTTGTTTTTTTTTTAAATTTTACTAACATCAACGATTCCGGTAAATAAGGGATATAGAAGTTATTGGAAATAAACAATTTAACGGTTTGATCTTTTTTATTAGTTTGTACATATATCCGAACTATAAGCAACAATGAGGATAGAAATTTGGAACATTTTCGTCTCTTGTTTTCTTTGCAATAAACTTTTGACGAATAGGTATCTTGTTTCTATAATACATATTGTATGGATAATCCCTGTGAACAGAATATTGCGATATTTTTGAATTCGAAATGTCAGATATCAATCTTTTAAACACTGCCACTTTTTACGACTGATACCTTTCCAATAAATCTAAGAATTTGTACACAATACAGTTAATATGAACCGCAGAATCCTGTAAAACTGTATACTATGCTATATAAGAATTGGATATAAATAGCTAAGCTATCCTCTTGAATTATTATCATGAAATACAAAATTTAGACATGAGCTATGCGGGAATATTGAATTTTGTTGCACCGTTCAACATGAATTTGTGTAACAAAGAGTGTAAAAAGTTACTGGGAGTTGTTATAAATACACCTGCATAGTGCATACCACTATTCTGTATGTTGGGTTGTCGGCTCTCCTCAATCTGATATAACAAATTTCATTGAATTACTAAAGCAACCGTTTCATCATATTTTAAAAGTCGTTATCGTTTTATCTAAATGACTAGTTGCAGTTGGAACCGTTAATTTTGAAACACGTCAAGACAGTTTGTTACCACGAGGATGTTGCTGCCGTTTATATTACTGACGAGGCTGTTTAATTAAGAGCATGTTCTGTGCAAGAAAACATCTGTGCCAGCTTCTACTAGGTAATATTTGCCCACGTTACAGAAAAGATGGATAGTGTATCACGAAAAAAGAGAAACCGGAAGTTTAAATTTTACGAAGCCAAGTACAACGGGCTATTCTAATTCTAAAAATCATGTCTACTGCATTGAGACCAAATATTTTAGGGCAACTATCTTTTTTACAATTTGACGTGGTTTATAAGCTTCATTTTGAAACTTTAAACTTATCAACACCAGTACTCTCCTTATAATAGGTTACATTATTGAGTTTTGGCACGATCGACATAAATAGCGTTGTTCATAGATCGACACCTGACTGGCTTTCGTAGAAATTAGAAAAAGTAGCGTGCGGTAGGTAATAGTACGAGGATTGTTCAATAGAAACACGTTTGGAGGCTGCAGCATATTTTTTTATTTACTCAATTTAAAAAAATTTATATTAACATTAAGACATGAGTCCTTTTGTTGTAGTAATATATAGATTTCCTGCTGGTGATCTTATTGCAGCTGTTAATTAAATCATTATCTAACAGCAATCTTCACTTCAGCATCCAAAGTGAATCGCTGTCCCTTTAGCGATTGCTGTAATGGACCCAACACATTAACTTTGTGATAATAAGAGCGCGCATAATGGAATTAACCCTTTCTATACTGATGTTCATCATTTCAGGTAGTTATCTGACTTTAATGCGTCTATTTACACCTGAAGCAGTTTCCATAAGTCACATGTTTTTATTTGAAGTTGCAACATAAACATGTTCTAAATGAACTACCACTTCCTTGTCGAAATTGACGTGCTGCTAAGACATGTACTGATATGAAAAAAGATTTGCGTCTCTTCGACACTTATCGCGTAGCTGCAACCACTTTCTATATTAGGTTACCTGGATATTGGGGCATAAGAAGTGCAACGTATCATCAAATTGGATTATGTTACCAAACCTTGAACGACACAACTCATAGAAAGCTTTTCGAAAAGATGCATGGAAAATTCCCTGGAAGGTAGCTCTGGTACCCCAGTGACGGCTCACGTCACGTACCCACGTTGGACGTCACGAAACTGCTTGATTGCTTTGCAAGTTGTGTATTTACCCTGGTGTCTGCTGGATACGCAAACGTTGTTTGTTGCATTTAAACTTATACAAGAAACTTTAACACTGTAAAGTTTTCTTAGCCGCTTCTATTTAACATGCCCTAAGCGGTTTCGTACAATGCACTGAGTAGCTCACCCGCGTGTAGCAACGCCCGCTGGCTACTAGCTCTGTTCTCCGAAAACCTGCACTATTTGAAAAATTCTGATGGGTGGCTGAACACATTTAACACACAAGCATATAAATATAAACTGCATATTCAAGGTGTAAACGGATATGTTAAACATTACAAAAGACCCACTATATCTGTGGTCATGTAAATAGCCACCTTGTTTGATTTAGCATGCCAACGGTTAATTAAGCTTTGTTACTCAAAATACATATCAAGAACATCTAAACTTTTATAAACAGTTTTTTATTTTGGGACACAGATTTGCTTAGAAATTATAATATTTTAAAAATAAATCCGGCTAGACGTCAAAACGTGGAGAATATTTGTACTGTTATGTTAACAAAACATGATAATGTTTTATTCGAGTCAAAGCTAAAGTTGAGCCATCGTCATTTTTAACATTTTCGGTTACACCCTGTATATGTTAACATAAAAATAAAAAATACATGCAAGGGCGACCAGCTGCTTATTTTAACTGGAGTAAAATATACTGCATGAGCAATATCTTTGCTATAAATAATTTTCAAAATAAACTCGAACTGGAAAATGTATAACATTTTCTATTTCTAAAATCAGATTTCCTATAAAGGTTTTTAGCAATTTTTTAATTAGCAATTAGCAATCCTTTTGAAAATGTTTCGTATGCAACTTCAATGTAGGTCTACTCCTGCTTTCTATGTTTGGAAACATGTAATTTTGACTTTACTTTCGATGATCAATATTCATATTTTGGTGGCGTTTAGTAAACGGACTTATTTCGAAAAATTGGCGGTAATCTAGTGCAGATTTGGTTTATTTGGTTTGGTGACATATCGAGGATGGAAGACACTAGACAAGTAAAGGTGGCCAGAGATAATGTTCCACGAGAAAGGCGTTGTTCAAACATATTTATATTTGCCGCTGCGGCTAACTGCAATTCGTATTTCGCGGGTGCCGCACGTTTAAATCTTTTGTACGCGCTGTACCAGCGGCGCGGCGGAGGGAACTCGGCTGCAGCCACGCTTGCAGTCAGTGCGAAAAGCATCAGGTAGTTGAAAGGGTGTCGCTACGCAGCCCGTTATACTTTGCTTTAACAGAATTTACGATTAGTTTGTTTAATAGATTATGTGTGGTGTGTAAATAATATTGTGTTGTTTACTAAATTAAAGGTTGTTAAATTTACCGCTTTGTTTTTAATAATACTGAAAGAAAGGGAAATCCAGCCTGAAACTCCACATGGTCCTTCTAGCCGGAAGCACACACACATGATTGAGGTAATACAATCAAGGCAAGCAAATTAATCAAGTTTCAGAAAGCTTTCGTGAGTGAAACAAGAAAACGGCACGGTGGCACAACTCTTCATTGGGGTACCAGCAAAGCTCGCACGCTGCAAGACGGAAGCCTACAGTGGACCAAATTTTTGTGTTGGCAGCGTCCTCTGTAGCACAATTCGCGTGCAAGTTTTAACTGGCGATCTGCACTCCCAAGGCAACGTTGAAATTCCAGCCCTTGGCAGCACGGCGTCTTATGGTTTGAGTCATCGATTGGCCCATAGGATCCATTCTTTTGTTGGGAAAAGCGCTTGGTTCGAATTGCAAGTAAGTGAGTCATCCTTTAACTTCCTAAAATCCGTTCCTTTATTTGAGAATCTGTACAAACGCGATGGCGGAATTAGAACAGCAATTGCAATCATTAAAACGGCAACGTGCCTCGGTAAAAGCAAAATTAACTATGTTTAAAAATTATTTGAATGGAATTGGTCAGCTAAATAACTCGTTAGATGATGCAACTGTAATTGAAGTAGAGGAGCGTTTGGACAAATTTACTAAACTATTTGAAAATTTTGACGATATTCAAACTCAAATCGACAGTTTGGTAGATGATATCGATACGGAATTTGTACAACGCGAAGAGTTTGATAACTCATATTTTTCCACAGTAGCTATCGCTAAAAACTTAATAACGAACGCTGTAAAGGTAAAAACCACTCAAGATGACAACGCAACTTCTGCTTCAGTTGTAGGATCGCGGTTACAGGGAATAAAACTCCCGGTCATTGAACTCCCAAAATATGATGGAAGCTACGAAACATGGCTAGAATTTCGGGATACATTTCAATCTTTGATACACGAGAATGAAAGCATAACTGACATTCAAAGATACCATTATTTGAGATCAGCTTTATCAGGTGGTGCATTCCAGGTGATTCAATCATTAGAGTTCACGTCAACAAATTATGCAATTGCCTGGGACGTCTTATGCAAACGCTTTAATAATTTTCGACTTCTCGTGCACAATCACATAAAGGCACTTTTCAATTTAGAACCAATTTCCAAGGAATCCTCTGTGAAAATTCGCAAATTGATCGATGCGTTACTTAAACATTTACGTGCTTTGAAATTACTGAAACAACCCACCGATCAATGGGACACACTAATCATATATTTAATTAGTACAAAATTAGATAAGGTCACGGTCAGGGAATGGGAGGAATGCAAGGCCGACACGGAAATACCCACTCTTAACAATCTTTTGCAACTTTTGAAATCCCGTGCGGACCTGTTAGAAACTTTGGAGATGAATCATTCACAGAAAGCTAGTGAAAATAAAAAGCCAAATTCTCGTGCTTTTGTAGGGGTTAAAGACACTTGCGTCGGTTGTGAAGGCGATCATGGAACTCGTGATTGCAAAGAGTTTGCAAAATTATCAGTAGACGAACGTTTTGCGCGAACACAGGCAGCAAAATTATGTCTAAATTGCTTGCGTAAAGGCCATTTTAGTAGATTTTGTAAAGCAGGTTCCTGTAGGAAGTGTCGCGGTAGACATCATACCTTGCTGCATAGGGAAAAACCCGCGACCAACTCAGCTGACCTCTCTCAATCAAATCAAACCGCTTTGCCCCTCGCGGCTGAAACTCCAAGTGTTGCGCTTTCAGTTAGGTCTTCAAATCAAGTTATTTTATCAACGGCAAGCGTGTTGGTGTACGATATTAACAGCCAACCACACAAAATTAGGGCTCTCTTAGATTGCGGCTCTCAATCGAGTTTCATAACAACGCGTGTTTGGCAAATATTAAAGTTGAAATTAGAAACGGCTAATCTCGCCGTCTCGGGCTTAACACAACTAGTATCTCATAGCAATAACAAATGCACTGTTAGGGTTTGTTGTAGTCGAGGCTCATTTATATCGAATCTATCCTGCTTTTTATTGCCGCAAATTACTGGAGATCTTCCAAATTTAAGATTAGATGCGACTGATCTTCAAATTCCAAGCAACATAACTTTGGCGGATTCAGAATTTAATGTGCCTGGGCCCATCGATCTCTTAATAGGGGCCGATCTCTTTTGGAATTTGATAGGCGTAGGGCGAATTGTGTTAGGGAAAAATAAACCCATTTTGCAACGCACAAGACTGGGTTGGATAGTTGCTGGTCCGGTAGGATTGAATCAATCAAGTAATTCCACTTGCAATGTAAGTTCAAATCTTGAAGCACAAGTCTCGAAGTTTTGGGAAATGGAAGAATTTGCAAATACGACGCCTCGTTCTAAAGAGGAAATTGAGTGTGAAAATAACTTCACCAAAAATACAAGGCGAGACGAAGATGGGAGATTCGTTGTCACTATTCCATTTAAGCACCCAACATCATTGTTAGGGAATTCCTTCCAGCAAAAGCGGCGATTTTTGTCCCTTGAAAAGCGATTACAGGCGGATCCAAATCTTAAAAACAAATATACAAATTTCATATCTGAATATGAATCCTTAGGTCATATGTCACAAGTTTTAGAAAATTCACCTGATTCTACGGCTTCATATTACATGCCACATCATGGCGTCATGCGCGAAGGTAGCACCACAACGAAGTTGCGTGTTGTTTTTGACGGTTCGGCGCGAAGCGACAGCGGCTACTCAATAAATGATTTGCAAATGATAGGGCCAGTAATACAAAACGACCTGCTGTCCATACTCTTAAGATTCCGAAAACACACGTATGTTGCCTCATCCGACATTGAGAAAATGTATCGGCAAGTTTTGGTAGAACCTGAGCAGCGACCACTTCAGCGAATTCTTTGGAGATCGGATCCAAAACTTTCTTTAGGAGTTTATCAGCTTAACACGGTTACTTACGGAACAGCTAGCGGTTCTTTTTTGGCGATTCGTTGTCTCTTTCAATTAGCGCAAGAGTATCAATGTTCCCTACCAAATATAGCGCATACAATAAAACAGGACTTCTTTGTGGATGACCTCCTTACTGGAGCCGAAACTGTGGAGGAGTTAGCATCAACATGCAAACAAATTTCTGAAGTGCTCCAAAAGGGATGTTTTGTACTACGTAAGTGGATTTCTAACGATTCTCACGCTCTAAACTTGGTAACTAATGAGCAAAATTCTGATGGAGTGCGTGATCTCGTTCACGGCGATGTCAATAAAACATTGGGTCTGTCTTCGTCATCTAAAGAAGACGCTCTATTGTATAAAATAAATATTTCGTTAGAAAATCAAACCGTCACTAAGCGGGCTATACTTTCGACAGTTGCTCAAATATTCGACCCTCTTGGTTTGCTAAGTCCAGTCGTGGTAACAGCTAAGATTATTTTACAAAAATTATGGGAAGAAAAGCTCTCGTGGGATCAGTCGGTACCTCAACACGTACACTCAAAATGGTTAAAATTTAGGGACGAACTTCCAATGTTAAACGCACTCAGGATACCCCGACATGTAGTGATTAAGCAGGCTATTAGAATCGAGTTGCACGGTTTTTCAGATGCCTCAAAGGACGCTTATGGGGGTTGTGTCTATTTAAGATCAACTGATTCACACGGTAACATCTTTGTTCAATTATTATGCGCTAAATCAAAGGTCGCTCCTCTTAAACGCTCAACAATTCCACGATTAGAACTATGTGGTAGTTTGATACTTGCACGACTAGTAAATAAAGTCACGACTTCGTTAAATGTAAGGTTTGATTCAACTGTTCTTTGGTGCGATTCAACGGTTGTCTTAGGTTGGTTAAAGGCATCTCCAAATTCGCTCAAAACGTTTGTTGCTAATCGTGTCGCCGAAATACAGTCGTTGACGGAAATTAAAGATTGGAGGCACGTTTCAACTAAAGACAATCCAGCAGACTCTTTATCGCGGGGAGTAAGTCCTGGGCAATTAAATGATCTAGGTATGTGGTGGCGCGGTCCTAACTGGCTATCCACGTCAGAATCAACGTGGCCTGAGCATAATTTTTCTATTCGCGATTTACCGGAATTAAGACAATAGACACAGTCTTTCGTTAATATTCGATCAACGGCACTTGACCTGCGCGAGTATTCAAGTTTAAACAGATTGGAGCGCATCGTGGCTTATTGTTTGAGATTTTTAAGAAACAGCCTCGTTCCTCCTGAACTGCGCGAAATGGGTCCATTATCAGTTAAGGAATTAAACCGATCGCTCATAAAATTAATTTTAATGGCACAACAAGAGTCTTTTCCGCAAGAACTTATGTCGCTTAAGCGTGGAGAACCCGTTGATTGCAAAAGCAAATTACTTGGTTTAAATCCATTTATAGACGAAAACGGTGTCATACGTGTGGGTGGCCGTTTAAGTAATTCGGAGTTTGATTATGACAAGCGGCATCCAATAATTTTAGATGGGAGATCGCCTCTTATGAAGTTGATATTTAAACGCGAGCATGTTAGATTGCTACACCCCGGGCCTCAGCTTCTTTTGGCATCTATTCGTGACAAGTTTTGGCCCATTGCTGGGAAGAATTCTGCAAGAGGAATTGTGCGCGATTGCATTAGATGTTTCAGGGTAAAACCTAAAGTAAATCATCCCTTAATGGGTGATTTACCTAGTGAACGCATTACCGCAACTTTTCCATTCTCTATTGTGGGCGTTGATTACGCAGGTCCATTTTTTATTAAGGATAAAAGGGGGCGCGCCAGTAAAACTTCAAAATGCTACCTTAGTCTCTTCATTTGTTTTAGCACCAAGGCGGTTCACCTGGAGTTGGTAGCCGACCTTACCAAAGATGCTTTTATTCTCGCATTAAGACGATTTGTATCTCGACGCGGAAAACCTTCTAAAATATATTCCGACAATGGAACAAATTTCGTTGGGGCTAACAATGAGTTACAGAATCTAGGCCAATTTCTTAAAACGCATAGCAAAGATTTATCTGAAAGTTTACACGCTGAAGGTTTGAATTGGCACTTCATTCCTGCACACTCCCCACATTTTGGTGGTCTATGGGAAGCTGGAGTAAAGTCAGCCGAACATCATCTAAAGAGGGTAGTTGGAAACGCGTCACTAACTTACGACCAGTTATATACCGTGTTTGTGCAGATAGAGGCAATTTTGAATTCACGTCCTCTCTCGCCTATGAGCTGTGATCCTCACGATCCTCTTCCTATCACCCCGGCTCACTTTCTTATAGGAAGGACATTGACGTCTTTGCCCGACCCTGATGTTAGAGGAATAGCTGAAAATAGACTGACCTATTTCCAAAGGCTACAGCAAATGGTTTAACATTTCTGGACAAGATGGGCAAAGGAGTACGTGTCGGAGCTACAACAGCGAAAGAAGTGGAAAACCGCAACTCCAAACGTCAAGGAAGGCGATTTAGTTGTGATCAAGGAACAGGATCAACCTCCTATGAAGTGGCTTCTCGGCAGAGTCACCAGGGTACAACCTGGGCTAGATGGTGTTGTGCGCGTAGTTAATATAAAAACAACAAATGGTGAACTAAAACGTTCAGTGTCAAAGGTGTGCGCGTTACCATTGGACAATAATCATTAATGGACTGTATTGTTTCCGGAATTTGTTATTTTTAGTATATGCATTTTAGTATAAGATTATTTACTATTAAAGATGTCTTCTATACCCCCATTTTTTATGTAATTGAAAGTCACATACTTTCAACGCGGGGAGTTTTATGTTCAAACATATTTATATTTGCCGCTGCGGCTAACTGCAATTCGTATTTCGCGGGTGCCGCACGTTTAAATCTTTTGTACGCGCTGTACCAGCGGCGCGGCGGAGGGAACTCGGCTGCAGCCACGCTTGCAGTCAGTGCGAAAAGCATCAGGTAGTTGAAAGGGTGTCGCTACGCAGCCCGTTATACTTTGCTTTAACAGAATTTACGATTAGTTTGTTTAATAGATTATGTGTGGTGTGTAAATAATATTGTGTTGTTTACTAAATTAAAGGTTGTTAAATTTACCGCTTTGTTTTTAATAATACTGAAAGAAAGGGAAATCCAGCCTGAAACTCCACAGGCGTAGTCCAGGTAGACCAAAGAAAAGATGGAAGGATAATTTGGGATAAAACAAGCTGTAAGCTTATATACAAGTAGAAGAAGAAGAAGTAGGTTTGGTGAATTGCTGCACCCATATAATTGAATCAAGGATTTTATACTATTTGGAAGTGAAACCACCTGCGGGTCGTTCCAACTACCAACCGCTACATAGCCGCGTGGTCTGACGTTTTGTCCAATTTACTTTTAGGTTGTTTTCAAGTCACCCCAATGTTCTCCACGTTACTTTTGAGAGATTTTTCAAATGCTATATTGGTGTTCACCATCTGTTCACCTGCAAATTGTAAGCAGAAAACCCGCATTACAGTAGCATGAAGTCTTCGATGAGCGAAAGTTAATAATTTTTTTAAATTTCATATAGCTTTTCAAATTGCGTTTGTTATATAGATTGCTTTTCTCATGTTTTAAATTTATTGTAATTCTATAACTAGTAAACAGACAGCACTTCTGGTTTTATTAATGTATATGCGCGCTATCTGGCGATTGTCCGAAGAGCTTATTTTCTATGTAATAAACAGTACCATATCTATAATTGCGTATATGCAATGATGCTACGTGTACGACGGAACGCATAAATAAATTTACTTTACAGTTTTTTTTAATGTTAGGTGATGTTTTTTCAAATATGTTTTATACTATTTTGGCTAACCGATTTTGAACGGTTGTATTTAGTCATTTTTTGTGCTTGCTATGGCATCCCATATACGGTTTGTTCATTAAGTCCTTTAAGCAGTTATATAATAATTATTTGAATGTAAACTATATATTTGTGGTTGTATTTAATTGAACTTACGGGTAATATGTACGTATGTTGAACTGCAACTATAATTACCTTATCTCTGCGATTAGTTATTTATTTTCATTAAGTCATTCTTACTTGATGTTGTACATCGTTAATTTTTTATTCCAACCTATTGATATATTTTTTGTATTATTAAGAATAATATTGAGCAAGAGATCATCAACGGTAAGTAATGTTTGTTAAAGTGGTGGGTTATATTGTGTTCAATATTTGGGAACCAGCACATCCTGCTTTCAATAGCGATTCAGGCTTCCTTATTAGATTCTGGGTGCCCTGATTTTTAATAATTAAAAACAGGACATTTCAAAAACAAAGATCAGCCTCAGAGTTTATGATAAATATAACAAAATTAATTTTCTGCGTTTCAAATTTATTTTTGCATTGTGTTGCATTCGTCTTAGTATGTTCGCACTTTATTGTTAAGTAATTAAACCTATGAGGGGCAGCGTGGTTGAGTGGTTAGGAAACTCTGCTGCGGTGTTGAAGGTAAGAGGTTCAACCTTTACACCGGGAAACTGTCAAGAAGCCTACCCAAACGTTTAAAAAAATGGATGCCGAAACCACAGTAGTAGTGTAGTAAGACAATCGTCGAATACAATGATCACAAACGGCGCTTCGAAATATATTTAATTAAACGCGATTTAATATATTTATTAACCAAAACTTTGATTGGGAACAATAAAAGGTCATTAACAACGTCATTATTTTTACAATCTGCAATTCCAGACAATAATACCGTACGTAGGTACACAAGTATTTTGAGCAATTAAAACATCGAATATAGGTTCCGTTGTCATTAGATGATGAACACATGTTACATATGAAACACTTTTTGGAAATTGAACATTTCTCTATTTTAACTGTGCTAGTTGACGTCTATAGTACTCTTTTTTACATAGATGTTTAAAGAAATTGCTTTTGCTCTTCCAGTAGAGGATTAATCAGAAAATTATCAATTTCTTGGCGAATTAGTTGACATTTTGCGACATTATTAGCACTCCAGTTTGAATTAATTGTACACTACAATACGTGTACTATACTTTATATACCGAGAAATCTTAAACATATTACGAATTTTAGTGATTACAAACTTTTTTGAAAGCAAATAACAGTAGTTAATATTTTATTATTAGAATTACAACATCTGTTTATCTTTTCTCATTTTTCTTGGCTTTGAAATTTTACCTCCCGCTGTCAAACAATTTGCCTCACATTTTTAATTGATCGCTAGAAGGCATATATTTTTAATCGTTTTTCAATAGCAAGAGCGTAATCAAAGTCACGGCCACACGTAATGCCGCAAATATTTGTTTAATTCATAAGTCATTATAAATTATCACTTAGCCCAGATTGTGTCCGTACATTGAGTTAAACGTGCTGTGGATAGCGTTAGTTTCATTTCATGCGGTTAAGACAAAACAATAGAGAAAATTAAAAAGAACGTACAAGTGGTTATGTACATTCTTTTTAATTTCTTTTACGTTGCGGTATACAATCGATTGTATTTTATTAGTACTAATTGTGGTTGACAATACAGCATATGTATTGCAGGCAAACAGCGTTATTAATAAACAAATGACATGTCTATGCCTAATGATTCATGCAAATCTAGGTTGAAAAAGTCTAAAGGTTTTCACTTTTGAAGTAGTGCGTCAACAGGGACGGAAGTTACGATTCGGTTTTATTTTGCAAATATTTTAATTAAGAGAGAGTTGCGGAATCTTCAAAAAGTAATATTTGTCATACGTGCTCTAATTTCTTGAACTTCAGAGCATCTGTTGCTTTACCCGCCGGACTTGAAATATGCATTCTGTTAACACGTTATCGAATGCTTTTAAATAATAGTTACTAATGATTCACATTTAAGGGCTATAATTATTTATTAGCAATATTTTTAAATCATGTAAAAAGCACACATCAAAATGTAGCTACGTCGTAACTACCTCTGCAGTTTTCATGAAATATGTTTTTCATAGAAGCATTTTCATATTTGATGGCGAAAATGAAACACTCTTGAATATCACATTTATGAGAAAATTGACACTTGTTGACACTGACTAGTTGGTTTTGTGACATTCAACGGTGTTTTATTTTCTCCATCAAATATGAAAATGCCTCTATCTTGAAATGTTACATGAAAAAATCACAAAACCACATTAACTTAAAAGGAGTTTAAATGGACGTAGAGGTACGACACGAGCCAGCAAACACTAAGATTGGGTAATTGGTTAGCTGCTGCTGCATTACTGAACAAAAATTCTCCCAAATATGTTATGAGTAGTTTTGCGTAACTGTTATGTCATTTTGATAACTGTATTTACAACAGGGGACATTTCAGAGCCATAATATTAAATTTAAAGTTTAACGTCAATACATACTACCCTATATAAGTTGAAAGGTAATTAAAAAATACCTACTATTTAAAATTAGAAAACATTACAAAGAAATATCTATAATAAACCAATGATAATTTTATGTATAATGATATTGTTGTAATAAGGTGTATTTGATAAGTTAGTAATTTAACTTTTGAATTGACCATTTTAGAAATTTTCGAAGGCTGTTTATATTTTTATATTATTTGCTAAAATAGCTTATATCTGGGTGACTTTGAAAGATGGCAAATAATATTAATTGTGTAATGTCATTTTCGATATAATAAGGAGCATGGTCACCTGACTCAAATCCATTGGATGTTTGTAACACCTGAAATCCATGGTATACTCTGCGCCAATTAACGATATGGCAGAGTTACGGCAACGGGTAAAAGAACGATATCAGACTATCCAAAGTATTGCTATCATATCACTTCGAGCATTTCCGCTAAATGATTTTTTATTTAATCTTCAACCTGATTGCTGGATGTAGTTCTGATCCGAATAAACCAAAGATGGCTTTAAGACAGAAAGACTACATATGTATGGGGACTTCTTTGGTCGTTTTAACGAGTACTATTATACGACTACTAGCAGTCCAGTGAGACAAATGTCTCATTTAATAAAACAAAAAAGACCGCTTTGCAAATAGAACGCGTATTCACCACACGTATGTATATGACGTCATTGTTGGTAGCAAACTACCAGTCGTATTCGCCTTGATAAAATTTGCCTAGAATCTAACCTAAAAAGTTAGGATTATAATTAAGATAATAATTAGTGTTAGAGACTGAAATTCGGTTCCTTACCTGACATGACCATTCCAAACATATAACTTTAATAACTTTTTTCTCTATCTCTTACGGTTTGGCTCCTGAAACAGCGTCCCAGACAAACAAAACAGCGTCCCGGACAGACACGTCTATTAGATAAAGGATGCCTAGCCATCCCACCTGTTTTGTTGTACTATGTATAAAGTGTATAAGAGTGTACCGTCCTACACAAACCTGTTGAAAAGGCTTCGGCTAGCTTTTTCAACTCTCGGCAGAATATGGCGTGGTGTAAGGATCAGGCTAAGAAATGCTTGGGGCTTTTCAATTGAACAGAAGGATTAATACAAATTGAGCTCCTTGTCGTTACTCACAACATATAAAACAAAACTAGCTACATAAAATTACGCCACCTACCTTTGGTGTTCCACCGCTACCTAAATTACTCGTTCAGCTAGAAGATAGCAGTAGAAAACGCAAACAAATAATAGCAATGGGGGCATTTATTTGAACCCAAATATCGCAGTAACACATGAATTACTGGCATCTGCCGTCAGGCCATGTGACGACAAATAAAGTGGTAGAACTATTGCCTATCAAATGAAATAATAAATCACGAATAGGAATTTACTTCCAAATATTCAATCCACCAAATGCTAATTATAGCTTAATTCGCAACTCCAGGACAACACCTGTGCTATCGCAATTGGCATAAAAGCACGACTAAAGCGCGGCTCATAAGTTACAATGCAGATGCGTTTTTCAGCAATTTTGAATTATTTAAATTCTCGGTCATTAGCGTCATAAAAGATTGAGCCAAAGGTTGATTAAACTCTTTTAGTTTGATTTGCTAAGATCTTAGTAAGAACTGACATAATTAAGAAAAATGGCAGATAATTCCGTGTTCTTACAGTTTAACTTGATGTTGAAGTCCAGCGATCGGCAAGTGGAATTATCCTGTTGTGCTGCATTCCATAACGACGCTAAGCCGGATTTGGCTGCTAAATTCTGAGACTCACAAGGTCGTTGGATACTGCTAGAAATCAGCTAACCACAAAATATAGCGGCACATGTCGGGAATTCCTGCTGAATTTTAGTCTGTAGCTGCTGAATTTTAGCCCGTAGCTGTTCGCCTAAATATTAGAAATTAGATAGAGAAAATAAGCTCGCAAAAACATTCTTACCGAACGGTGTTTACGGCCTAATTATTGCAGAAGACGTCTCGCAGCGATTTCAATTATTGCAGAGCAAGGGAACCCAGCCTAAATGTAAAGATCTGTACCCAAAATAGTAGATTATGCAATAAGGGAGAGAAATGCGTTATTTTGCTGAGGTGCAATTTCCGACTCGAGGGCGAAGCGTTTTTTTAAACGTCATTTATTGACATTTTAGTTACAATTATTTTAAAATTAGTAACCTATGGTAAATTTTAAAGTTGGTGGCACTGTAAGTCATTATGACAAGAGCTCACAAATATGTCAAATTGGAGGTTAGCAGGTTAGTTTTTTGGGTCAGTTTGTGTCAAAACTGACGCAAAACCTAACCTGATAATCTCGAATTTGGCATAATTGTTGTTGCAGTCATAATGAAAACTCCCTAGGAAAATTTTTGTCTTATTTAGTCTCTAGGGAGCAAATGTTCTACTTCTGTCACAATTTTGATGCTATAGAAACGGACTTCTACTCCCGGTCGTGGAAAAAATAAATTAGATTAGCTTTTTTACTTACTCTGAATGCTATTTGCGAAAATAACGCCTAGCGGCTTTGCTTCAAAGCAACAAAAACGGCTTCAGTTTAACCCAGCAAGTCAAATCCGCGAGAGCGTGCTTCTCGAAAAACCAATACTTTGTTAGTTATTCGGCTGTTTGAGCGGCCTACTAGAAACGCGAAAACCGCAGGCGTTTATCACTTCACACATTCGCTTGCTGCGATAAACTTGAATTCTTTTGCTACAATAATTAGATATAAGGTGGTCCGAAATAAGATGCCAAATGCATTAACGCGCTATAGAAATGAGATTGAAACGGGACGTTAAAAAAGGTAATTTTTAGATTAATCAAAAGGTTATTACGTCGTACTAATTTTAGTCAAAATACACAACAATAGGGAAGTGCAAAGTTAATGCAAAAGCCATTATTAGAAGGGGGCACTTATTCCAGATTATTCTTTAATACTGAGCTATTGAAAGCTACCAAAGCTTTAGAGCACAAGAACGACAACTAGCAATACAATATTGGGTTTAAATTTGTTTGAACTTATATCTTAGCATGATGGAAGCTATCCTCATTAGATGAAAAACAAACTCTTTGTCCAGTATACAACTCGTCTGTGGTTAAAGCATGTCCCTGGGTATATTAAGTTTGAACAAGACGTCTCGTTCGCTTTAATTTTCAAATAACTGTTTATACGATTAGCTAGATCAGTGATCAACATGAAGTCCCTCTAATCTCTCAATTAGTGGTCTATAACAGATTGCTATGTACCAAAACAGGAATCCGGTTCCTCCTTATGGTGTTGTCGGCTGAAACTTAATTTTAAACAATTCCCAAGTAGCCAATTCATTTACATTACCTATTGACTTCAAAACACACATAAAGATATTTTTAAAACACAGAAAAACAAATAAATTAAAACAATTTAAAAAACATCAATAAAAACTAGAATTAGCTCCTGGTAAAATCTACGTGCAAGATAGCTGAGTCTACTTGTAATACAGGCATAAAATCTAATTAAAATGGGCGTTAAAAACTCAAATAAAATAAATGTCTTTCAACAAAACCGCAATATCAAAATTGCCAATCCTTATTTGAGTCCTGCTCTGTTCAAACTGGCATGCAAACTGCGTACATATTATTGACTATGAATCACATTTCTTTGCGTTTGTAAAAGCTCCCAGTTGAATGCAACCTTATCACGCTGACCCTAAACATTTTTACCTTGTTACTGTCTGTTGCATATTTTTGGATTGCGTCATTGTTGTGGACGGCACAACGCATGCTACTGTTTACCCCCAATTGCTATCTCAGGCGCCGCTCGTCTCATTTACGTCACAACTTGTGACAAAGGCACTTTTTGATACGACGTAAATTATTTTATTCAAATGGAAGCTCTGAATGGACTTTGGAATATAGCACAAAATCATGTACGCCGAAGTATACCCGGAAAATGCGTTGTGTAATTATTACAAACGTCGGTTTTCTCAATTTTTCACTTTATGCAGCAATTAACTTATGTCGCTTTGGACTGGCATTATATTTTCGAGTCGCACAAACACACGCAGCTCGCAACAGAACCATGAGTTAAAAAGCCCCGTACCTCGCGTACGGAGTGTGTTTCTTGTTACACTAGCGAAAAGCAAAAGTCACCTGTATATAATCATCATGGTGGGCCTGTTGTTCTACCTCCAGGTTACGTGTGTATATATGTGTTATGTGTAGTCTTGTTACCCTAGATGAGCATTCTTCCCTTAAAGAGGTTAGGCTGGCCACCTACCCAGGCTGGGCTTATAGAATTACACATTGCTAGTTGGTAATAGGTTTTCAGTCTATAATAAGACGAAGTAGAAGAAATATGACATTATGTAGCAAAGTGTTTAACCATTATATCCAACAAATACAACACTTTTTTGTCAATGTTAAACGATCCAATGTTAACGTTTTCTCTGTAATTTGTACAAAAAAAACATTCACTATTTTGTACACAAATAAAATAATTTGGTTACAAGGTACTTAAGAAAGTATTTTGGAATCGGAGATTGTAAATCATTATTTCTATCTCAAATATAAAAAATGTAGCCGCAGCTATTAAGCTTGAAGGGTCATAACTTGGCATTTGAAATGCAAAATTGAAATTGATCTTCAAATCAATTACTAGTTGATAAAGGTCTACAACGTATCGCCAAGATGATACGCTTTTTTCAATACCCAGTATAATCAGTTGAACTTTTTATTCCTCTTTCTTCGGCCTCATGTGTTATTTGATGTAGAGATGAAAATTCACTCACGTCACGCACGTTTCAAGCTTGCTTTAAACGCTCACGTTCACGACGTGACTCTCTACTCAGGATGTGACCCGCAGCTTTTGTTTGAAAATTAAAATTCTGATAGTTCAAAATGTTCAAATTTGAAACCAATTAAGAACCCACAACAGAACTAAAAACTCTAAAATAAGATATGTTTAGCAGGTGAAATAATTTATTTGATACGTTGCAATCAGAATAGTAGACACAAAAAAATGAAAATTGACTACAATAGCTTACAACAAGGGATAAATACTGATTTCTCGCAATAACATTTCTTGCAACCGTCTTCAAAGACATTACCTTTAATACCAAAAGCTGAATTGACGTTTTCCTTACTGATACGAGTACAAGAAGGTATAAGTATGTTTCTTTGAATTTCTAAGTTTAAAGGTACTTTTACGTCTGAGGAACTAAAAGTAAGTTCTACTTCATCGCCTATAGACGCAGACACGCGATTGACTGTAGCCACAATGTTTACAACACAACACAGGCGCGAAGCGCCGTCGTTGCAGACTGCCACACAGAAGTACAATGACCTCCCGCTGCTACTCTATATTTTCCACATGTGTGTGTAGTGGGAGAGCGGGGCACCCTGCAGTCATTTTATTCGTTTCTAAATATTTAATGTGAAATTAACGTGAAACGTGAATCACGCCTTGGAAATTTTCACTCACGTTCACGGCGGGACCCGCGACCCAGCGTGACCCAACTATTTTCACGTCACGCTCCCATCCCTAATTTGATGTATTAATTTGTGATTGAAAAAATTACTTTCTCTTCAGGGATGGCTGCAGAAGCCTATCATTCGGTGGTCATTGTCATTTATTTTCCGTTCGCTTCACACCGCACTTTGTTCTATTCATCCGTTCTAATCCCCCATTATTATTACGTTGTCAGTTTTTCTTAATATTTTATCTAGCGTTGTTTACTCCATTCAAACCTATTACTTTTATTTTTGTCTGTGGCTCGTTTGTTGTTTTTGAATTGTTTATACCGCGGAACAACTTTGTACCTTCCTCCTGCCGGGGCGTTTTTAGCATAGTGTATCGAGCGATGTATTCCTCTCTCGTGCAGTTAGGGTTAACATTGTGTCCTTAGCAATACTAGCTGACTCTATACACCTTGTTCTAATTTTTAAAGGTTTTTAATGTTTCAGTGATTAAAACTGCCGATAAAGAACTTCCCAAAAAATGCTACTTTTTGAAAGGATTTAAACCCTAGTTACAATACAATAAATAAAACTTGTTCTTATTTATAACGGTGTAAACCTATAATTTGTCATAAAAGAAGTAAGCAAATCATTTAGAAGAATTTTAACATCTAGAACATATTGTAGAATAATATTTCAATTCGGCCACAAATGCTGTCCGATGGCAGTAGCACGTATAATAGCTATAACTTAAAAAATTAATTAAGCCTTTTCACTGCCGGCCGTAAAATAGTGCTGAGATCATCACGTTTTCCGCATAAGAATGACAACAATTAGCATCCCGCCAGTAATATTTCACAGCTGTCATGTTAGGCGCGGTAAGCTATTGTCCCATTTACCTAGATAATATAATCTTTCACTTCATTTTTGCGGCGGTAATTGAGAGTGAATACTTTTTGCTTTGTCGAGAAACGCAAATGAGACAGTTTGTCTCTGTCTGCATCACTAGCTGGAAGCTTATCTTCAGCTAGAGAAAGCTCTTCGCGTATGTTCCGGAGCTACTCGTCTCTTCCTGTCGTTAAAATACGTGACACCAGTCATGAGCTATAATATTTATTCGGTTCATTTATTTCGTTTGTTCAGGTAGTGAAATGGTTTTACTTCGTGCATGTTTCACTTTTGCTAAATATAGACAGCGATCGGTTGGTTTTATTTTTTTAGAGAACTAGTTTCGAATTGTCCTTAATTTCCAACTAGTGAAAATATTCTATAAGGATATTGTGATTAGAACAACCATTACAGTCAATTTAAACATTTTCACCGGTTTGTTACCTAAACCGCATTTCGATATGGTTAATGAGCGCGAAGTTTAATCGCAGTGAAATTCTGATGTAATCAGATGTTGTCACTGTAGAGATATTTTCATTTCTTTCACTTTTTAATACGTATTCCATTTATCTTGTGTTTCTAATTGCTGCCATTTTGGACCCCCAAATCCAGTGTATTTTTCTAATTTCAATGTTGTGTAATGCTAGCACTTTTTTTTAATTAGTTAATTATCTGACAATAAATAAAGCCAAACAAAATTAAAAATATTGATTAATTAGTCTGAATGGTTAACCTGGCACGATTCTGGAATGAATATAATTGCACCGAAGCAGATGCATTTGCACATAATTAAACCATTAAAAACTTTATTGTGCTTTCCAACTGAAATTATAAATATATTTGTTCAGAAAGTATAAATGCTGAATAATTCATTAAATTAAAGAAGGATGGAAGATTAAACGTTGAGTTAATATACAGTGCGATCAGCGTGGTTTTTTAACTGCACATCTCTACATAAACATAAACAATGTAATTACGTGTTGCCATTTTGCCGTAATGGTCAGATATTAATTAATATAATCTTAAACGATGTGTTTTCATTCGCCCTTTTCCCGAACTCCATTTTAACATTCTTGTTCCTCTAGAAACATTTTAATAAACACAGATTGACTTAACAAGTACAGTGGGCTAATCTAATGCACTGATTATATTTTCCATGACAGTTCTCTAAATCAAACAGACAAATAAAAGATTGGAAAATGGTAATAAATCATAATGTAAACGACTAATAAATGAAAATTCGGAAGAAATGCTTATGTTTTATAAATATAAATATTTTATACCAATCACATGCACGATTAGGAATAAGAGCTGGTTGCGATACCACATACCAATTATTTAAAAAATCTCACATTATACATACCTCTCTCTGTAAAGGGCTTTGTCGATCGAAAAGCCTTTGACACTTTAGTAAAGTCAGCAATTACCTATATCAGCACTAAGAAATTCTAAAATACGATATGTCATACATTGTATACAACTATTATAATAAGTTACGATCAGAGTGCATGAAACAACAGATAAGACTCCAATTAAAGAAAGTATCACTAGAAGACAAACTAATTATAGCAGGGAAAAGACTAAACAACTTAATATTCGCCAAAGAACATCATAACAGCGGGCAATTTCAACTAAGTCCTTATGTAATAGAAGTGAATTTTGCATTCGGCAATAGTGGAAGCGACTACGCCTTGCTGCGTTTAAAGTTTGCTGCATAAGTGTTTGTGTGTATCAAGTACTGTTTTGGTTTAAGTAAAGCCATGTGAATCGTGTACATGGTAAGTACACAAATTGCGAAGCACCCAAGTAGCTTCGTGGTGTGCATTTGGGCAGATGACGTCAGCCGACCGTGCAGCACCAGAGCCAGCAGCGAGAGACTTTCTTGTTGCCTTTGTGTGAAATTTGCGACGTTGCAATTCGCAGGCCCGAGAATTCCTAGGCAACCTAATAGAGGAACCGATTGTAGCTTAAGCGATGACTAGTCGCTCCCGCTCTGTAAAACTTTTACGAACGCAAGGGAATGTATTTCATAGGCAATGCGTAAAAAAATTTAAATCCGGGTTTTGATGCACGAAATCCCATAGCGGACTTCCATGCAGTTTAACGTTCGCGCTTTTAAAGACACTTATTACGCCATTATTTAATGTTATTTAAATGTACTTATATGACAGATATAATAATTGGTCTCTCACTGTTTACCTGTAAATTCGTGTAGTCACAAGCTATCGTACGTATTCTTCATCTTTAGTTAACATTCGAGTTTAGGCTTTAATGTTGAATTTCTTTATGTGTGTTTTACTGGTCAATATATCTATTTGTATTTAAGTAAACAAACTGGTTTTCCTTGTTTGAAGTAATTTTCGGCCCAGAGAACACTACAAGTGCTAGCCAGCTTCCTGTTATGGAAGATGTTGACACTTCAAAGACACAAACTGAGTTAAAGTAAGAGCTATAAGTATGCTGAGTTAGCTAGGCAAACAAGAAGAGCAAATAATTTCTAAAAATACTAAGATGTACGAAAAGTCTAATTTAAATTTAAAGTCGCGACGGAGAGGCTGAAAACGTCCCATTACACGCTCATATACGAAAAAAATGCGTTCTATGAGTCACTAAATGTGAGGAAAAGTTTCACCAAGATCAGTGTTTTCCTCCCAAATGTCGTGGTACTATACGCAAGTTACATTGACTACGTCAAGGCATTTGACCGTGTACAATGGAAAGAATTATGGAATATCCTATTAGAAATGGGGACTCCGGACCATCTCGTCTTTCTAATCCAACAATTATATGAGTCGGGGTCTGGTACAGTGAGGATTAATGACCGAACCTCAGAAAGCTTTAAACTGCAAAAGGGAGTTCGACAAGGCTGCATCTTGTCTCCATTATTAATTAATATATATGGAGAAAAAATAATGAGAAAATCTCTAGAAGGCTGGAATGGAGGAATTACCATTGGTGGAGTTAAAATAACAAATCTGAGATATGCGGATGACAGGGTGATATTTGCGACGACTCCCAAAGAAATGAATATTTTTTATATAATCAAGGTATGTGGGTCAGTGCAAGAAGAAATTATACAACTTACGGAAACAAACTTAAGAGTCTTAAATCTTACTGAAAATATAAAAATTGAAGTAAGATTTAATTATTAAAAACAGAATATACATTGACTTGCTCCCTACATGCGATTAAAATTCTTGAAGAAGGGCGATGAAGAAAGACGCACTTATACATAAGCTATGATACGCTGGCAAGGATTTTATTTGCGCTTAAAAACTAGCGGCAGCATAGTGACTAAACAATAATTTTAATGGTTTATAAAAATAACACCTAGTAACCGAAATACCGTACATTTTTTGTTGCGCGTAACACATCTAACACATAATCACGAAAACAGATAACCTTCAGTTATTAAATCTCGATAGTAATTTAAAAAATGTTATACGTGTTTGAGCGGACAAATAACCTGAACGTTATTTAACTGTAAATGAGAAAATTATGTTACTTTTGCTCTCACTTTTTTACAAAGTATGATACAGACTTCTAAATAATGCATTCAAATACGTCAGACTTACAAGAAATAATAATACAAATCTAGTATTAAATTTTTATAAAATGTATTCTATGTTCTAGTTTCGTATCATTATTGTGTATTTGAAAAGTATTATGTACTTTTTCATAACATGAATGTGTGTGTTGATAATCTGGATTGACGTTTTTATGGTATGGAATCAGCGTCAGAGGAATTTACCCGCCTATTTCAGTCTGTTGATCTCAAGGTCGTGAAATAAGAGTCGCTTTCTTTTCCAGAGAGAAAACGATCTTTGTATTATACTTTTTGATTAAAGACTGTTGTTGCAAACTTTTCCTTGCAATTCACAATAAAATTAACCAAATTATATACATAATCAAGCAGATACATACAGCTCACTTTCCTGCAATTAATAACGCACAAGTAATTGCAATAATGACGATTGAGCATCACTCTCCATTTCTACCATCATGTAGTCAGCATACTGTAAGCAATAAGCATGTGAAATATTGTTTTATATTCTGTCTTAAAAACCATTTTATTACCTCTACGTATCTTAATTTCATTTTCAAAATGTTTCCACACGAAAAGAAGCTGAAAAGCTTTGAAAGAATCAAAATCACCTTTTTTTCTGAAACTACAGGAGACCTGTAGTTTGCGCGCTAAATATTTTTGAAAAAAAAGTGTACATATATCGAAACTTTTAGATATTTGCTTTGAACTACCTACGTCGAAACAGACCAGACGTAATATTAATTTTTGAAATGTCTAAGTACCTATATTGTTATTTAATGGTGAAAATGTATATCTTTTCCGAGCAATAGACATTCTTAGGAATTTTTAAAATAGTCAAATTTTTATCTCGGTACTTCTTCAATTATTTTTTGTAGACAAGGTTATGAAATTGTAGTTAATATTTCTTAGTTCCTAGTCTTATTTCTGCTGTAGGTGCTTAAAAATAAGTTTTTAAAAAGCATTATTATAGTATTGATGGCAAGTTATTTATTTATTCGTGGAGCTCTGATTTCAATAAAGAACGTAAGATCAAAATTATGAACACATTAGTGAAGATGTCAATACGAATAATATTGGAAATACTGGAGATTTCACTTTAAAGTTGAAGGGAGAGCTTACTGAAATACTGAAATATAAATGTGTCAGTAAAGCCAAACTTTTTTTTATATGCTTCACTAAAAATTAATATACATCTCCACATTCAGCAGATATCAAAATAGCTATTTAAGTAACAAGTTATTTTAAATACTTCTAAACTGATTCATTTACTTTCATTTCCACATCCTTATCTATAATCGTATGTTGTGCCTGCTTGTCTGCATATGTTTGTTATGTTTTCATCGTCGCCGATTGAGCTTACCTAGTGCGCAATCGGCGTTACTTCCTTATGTCGTCACTATCCCTTTCATGAATAACGATAAGCCTGTGCGTCGCATGTCATAGCTTGATAAACAAAGTGTATTCCACAAAAAAACTATTATCAACCAAAAATATACAAATACAGATTGTAGCTTCTGAGCGGGATACAACCAACTGGACATAGGTGAACGACAGCAGGGCTTTTGTTGGTACAGCAGTTGGTACGGTCAAAGTCTCTAGACTTGCTGTAACTAATCTATTTAATTAAAAATGTAAACGTGAAACTGACAAATGATTTATTCGTTGTTCGTGAGGCAGAAGTTCACTGACTAAACTGCAGAATCTAAGGCAAATTCCCCTCCTTTTACTTCCTTCCCTTATAACTTTGGTTATGGTGACTAGAGAAACATGGTTGATAATAATTAATATTAACAATAGCAGGGGAATGCGCCCCGGATTCTGCAGTTTTCCCAGTTCACTATTCCCGTGCTATGGGAACATATGTGTATGTGATATTCCACAGCTGCTTATGGTTTATCTGCTTGGGTCTCTTATCACCTTGTAACTTGAATTTCAAATTACATTACCTGCTCGGGGTATCGAAGATAAAATTTACCGGCTTCGCAACGGCTTTAGCTTGGAGCGTTATTTAGGCTCGATCCACACTACCGGGCTGCTCTCGATTCGATCTCGCTCCGCTCAAATATTTATACATTGTTAGCAATGGGCACATTCACACTATAGGTAACGCTCAAGCTCAGGTCGCGCCCATTGCTAACAATGTATTAAAAATTGAGCGGAGCGAGATCGAACCGAGAGCAGCCCGATAGTGTGAATCGAGCCTTAAGCATCAACAACTAACCCGGGACGAGATCAGGAGAACGTTTGCTACCGAATATCGGCTAGACAATATACAGGTTTAGGACTTCGGGATGGTTCTGGAGCCCTCAACTGAAGTTTTCTGACGGGAGCATGTTTTGCGAGATCATATAGACAGATCACGCAGGCTCGCTTAGTCTGGCCCGTTTTGCTGGATTAAAGAGAGTTCCAGATCTTCTCGGTTGTTCTGCTTCGCCTGATAAGGTTGTACTGGCGAGTGGACTTGAAAGTGTCTTGGACGGGTGGAATATTTTCTTTTGAAGAGGAAAATACTGGAACAGACACGTCGATAGAATGTATATCAATAGATTAGAAAGGAGAACCAAAGAAGACCGACCAACAAATGGAAGAAGAGAATCAGGTCGACCATATAAAGGCTGGGTCGATAGCTGGGAATCCACAGAAGAGTAACGCCAGGTTTAAAGAACAAACTAGTAGCATAGTTAAGAAGATTTATTATTTACAGTTTTTCTATAAAACTTTATTTTTTTATAAGTTTTTATAAGTAACAAACGACTTCCGGGATTAGACCGTGTCATTATTGAGATAGAAGAACTCAACGTTTCGCCCACTTTCGTAAGGAGCTTCATCAGGAGGCAAAAGCAAAGAGCACAGTAACTCAACATGTTAACCACGCCGATCTCAATCATGACACGGTCCAATTCCGAAAGTCGTTTGTTACTTAATGACAATGGCCGTGAAAGCCTCAGAAATCAAGTTTTTATAATTTGATATTTTAGGGGATGCATGGGGACTAACTCTCACTTGTGGCTCCAAGTGCCACATCTCGGGCAACTGCATCGACCTGCAGACTAAACTAAGTGAGGGTAGCCAGATATGGTAAATCCTGATGAAACACAGCAGTATGTTACCGCTAATTACCGATACTCTGGTGGTAAGGGGGGGGGGCGGTAAGCAAGAGCGGCCGGCTTCTCAGCCAGAGGAGGGCGTGGGTTAAAATCGGAGACTCAAAGCTTCAGCTGAAAATAAAATAAATGGGCGCCAGGTAGCAGGTAACCCAGCTCTTTGCTAATCGCACATATAGGCATACGATAAGATGCGCTACCAAACACTTCCTGAAAAAGAGGTACGGCAAGGGAGCATAAATGAAATTCACTGGCCTAAGTAACGATTCAGTATAATAAGCAAATAGTAAATGGGGATCCACAAGTATTTTACACAATAATTACTACTGTATATTCCACACAATACCTCAATAAGGAGACCATATTACAGTACAATAAATATCAAGGGTGGCTTGAGGCTAAACTCACCACAGTACAGCCAGTTACATATACAAGGGCATCAAGCGAAGTTAGCGGGCGGGCCCAGAATTAATAAAATTTCACACAGTATGTATATAGTGCTAATTAACAGTATTAAAAAAAGATTACAAGATTGATACAAAATTTGGCCAAATTCATTACTAAATAAGCACTTAAGAAGAGCTCGGAAACATCGTGGCTCCTGCGTAATTATTAAATTGAAAGATAAATTTAGTAGGTAGGTTGAATTTAACTGAACACCCTGTATGCAAGGTTCCTCTCTTAATTAAATAATGATCAATTCAGATTAGCGTCGTCGCGGACCGACAAGATCTTGCGATGGTACCAAGAAGCGATTTTGCGAGTAATGCAATGTACTCTGCATTAAAACGGCCGAGGGGCGAGCATTAACAATAATTCCTTGCAAGGCTGGGCGACAAAGGGTAGCCTAATTCAACGGTGTAATAAATAACACTTAAAATCTGAAAGGATAAACCTTCTTGCATTTGACTTCACAATGCGTATATAATACCGTTACACATTATTCCGCACACGGCGGTACAATACAACTCCGATAAAACTTAGCCCGAGTTCGGATACAACCTACAATTCCGATAAAACTAGTCCGAATTCAGAGGCATTTTCGCCTAAATGACCTAATCGGCTATTTACTGTGCAGAAGAACTACCGCTAAGACTGATTTGCTGAAGACAAAATCTATCATATGATGCAGGTGAGTTCATAGCTTTAAAAACACACATTAAAACAAACGAGAGTCTATCGAGCACCTTGCAGCGTTGCCACGCAAACGGCCCAAGGGGGCACCTGTAGCCCGAGAGTTCGAAACGGAAATATTAAACTGACAGACCTTTGCCAGTGGACTTCCCTTCCGCTGCAGATGTTAAAAACAGGGGGGCCTAAGGACTACGAGGAGGCCAAGCGATCACCAGGTAGCTGAGAGGGCCACAGTCAGCGAAAGTCGTCACCAGGCTGGCGGCTACGTGACCACACGGCGATAGCTGCGTTCCCAGCAGGATTAGCTCGGTAGCCTTGCTCCCAACGAGGAAAAATTCGACAGGCACGCTCCCGTCGAGTAAAAGCCGTTTCAGGTTTCTACGGCTGTTCAACGCCAAAGTGAAAACATGTGCCTTGCTAGAGCGGAATCCCCAAACAATATTCGGGCTGGAATTCGCCAAAATGCAACTCAGAAAGCCTAATTCCGAACTTCCATGGAGTTCACGACACAAAACGGCACAATTTCAAATTAGGATGCCAACGAAAAAGCCTGATTAAGGTACGTCATCAAAACGTAAATTTCGAAGCACCTAGCTCTTGCAGCACAGGATGGCGGAATGTCAAGATGGTTCCCCAAAAACTGATAACGAAAATCAAATTTTGGGGAAAGGGTAAATGCAACTCGAAATGCATGAGGTGAAGTCTACACTGCAAAGGCATTTGAACCCATAATATCTACCGAATGGCTTACTTAGCTTGCAATAAAACTGTCAGACGATCTGAATGCTCAAAGATAATGCAGGGAAAATCATACCTGAAGAAAGACATGGTGAAAAGTTAATTTTAACCGAGATTAGGGCAAATAATTAGGCGAATAGCTAAAAATGAATTTTGAACTGTAACAACTTATCATAACATAGGTACAAAATCTTTACACAAAAGACTAAAAAGAAAATTAACGCAAGATCTAGTGATAATATCAGACAATAGCAACAGTGAAAATGAGTGAATAATCCGCGAACAAACTCAAATTAAGTTGTAACACCATCTGACCTAAAGACTGCTGAGGAGCCAAAACATCGACCTCAATAAAGACATTAAGGCTACACATAATTAAATAACAATATCATGTATAACAAATTATGCTGATCTGATTAAACCTCTATTAACAATACAAAAGAGGACTATAAATACATCCATGCCAGCCTCCAGCTCTTAGAAGCAACTTTGACTCTGATGATGCAAGCTAAAATGTCTTGCGAAACTGTAGTTTATATGGGTGCACAAACAGTAAAAAGGCCATAATTATATGCCAAGTATCCTTGTTCAGAAAGTGCTCTAATAACTCGACCAAATCATGGGTAGGATGTAAGATTTAACGAGCCACCAAAGAATATATATATATATATATATATATATATATATATAAATCATTACACAAACCCTTGCTTGAGTTCACAAGGTATTAGGCACATTAAGCCAACAAATGCTGGATGTTTGTCTACAAAGACGACTTGGTCTATACCGAAATTTTATTCTAATATTGACAATCAATTACCTAGTCATTGACTGGAATCCAGTTTACAATTTCATTTTTTAGGATTCTTACTGTTTGTTTCTAATGTAAAGATCCTTATATATAGAACAACTTTATAGTGTGCGGGGTGATTGCTACCGGAATGCACACATATAAGCTGCCTAAGTAATACCTACCGCTTTGTTGTTGTTAAAAGAAAAAAATTGGTTTAGAGGACAAATGTAATAACCTTCAAACACTTTATTCATTGAAACCCTTTAAAAAAAATTTTTAAAAGTGATAAATGTGACCATCACTGCAAACGGGCGATATTTTTGGCCATAACCGAAATTACAATTACAAGGTCTGAAATATCGCTCGCAATAGAGAAACTAAGGCAAACAGTCTGTGCACTTAAATTCTTCTAAATCCTCAATCGTTAGACCAGCACAATCCACAGATACCCACGTTTGCATTTCGATATGGTCTTATGTCACTCGGGTAATCTTCATTACATATGAAACATTTTTTTTTATTTGTTTATTTATCTACAATCTACCTCCTAGAGGCAATAAGTAGGCGATTTGACAATAATATATAATAAACCCGACAATAAGACATGACGGAAACAATCCAGTGACAGTTCCCAATTAACTCGGTAGTTTTGTATTGCAAGTATTTATTACACTCACTTACACAGAGTACACTACGCACTGTCATTCAAAGCGGCGTGGGAGGTTGGAAAGCTTTATTCTTTTGAGTCTAGGCTGGACGTCGTCTTCTAGGAGAGGCTCGATTAACACGTTTGGGTGAGCACTAAGGCGAGTAGCGTAACGGACACTATATTTGCGAATTTCGTCTGTGATGGAGGAGATGTTCAAATCACGTTGGATAACGTCATTTGGAACGAACCAAGGAGCGTTTACCATAGATCGTAAAACTTTAGATTGAAAGCGTCTTAAAAACTCAATATTGGAATTACTGGCAGTTCCCCAGAGTTGTATACCATAACTCCATATCGGCTTTATGATGGCTTTATAGAGTAGAATTTGTTATTAATGGACAGTTGAGATTTTCTACCTAGAAGCCAGTACATTTTTTGAATCTTGAGACCCAACTGATTCCTTTTCATGAAAATATGCTTCTTCCAGGTCAAACGTCTGTCGAGGTGGAGGCCTAAGTATTTTTACGCTATCATCTTGTGGGACTGGTGAACCGTTTAGCAGAACAGGAGGACAGGTTCCCCTTCTTAAAGTAAAGGTCACTTGTACTGACTTTCCTTCATTTATTTGTATCCGCCATCTGTTGAACCATAGTTTCTAAGCTTTGTTGGTGTTCCTGCAGATAGTGGCTTGCCACGGTTCGGAGTGAGAAGAAAGTACTGCAGTATCATCTGCAAATGTGGCTACCATAGTGGATTCAGAAGTAGGGAGGTCAGCTGTAAAAAGCACGTACAGCAATGGGCCCAGCACACTGCCTTGAGGTACACCTGCATGTATTGGGAATAAAAGTGTGCGACTATCTTTATATTTGACAAGAAAGTGCCTGTCTGTCAGGTAAGATTTGAGAATTTCGTAAAAATCCGGGGGTAGCAGGCCCTGATGCCACACTTTGTCGAATGCTTGTGCGACATCGATAAATATGCCCGAGCAGTAGCGTTTTTCGTTGAAGTCTTTTGTAATTTTGTCAACTACACGGTGTACCTGTTCAATGGTGGCATGATGTTTTCGGAAACCGAACTGATGATTAGGAATGAGATCGTGTTCTGTGATGAAAGGTAGTAATTTCCTTAACAGCAATTTTTCGAAGACTTTCGACAGGAGTGGAAGTAGACTAATTGGTCTGTACGAAGTCAAATCAGTAGGTGGTTTACCAGGTTTAGGTATTAGTATAATTTCAGCAACTTTCCACTGTTCTGGGAAATGCCTTAATCTCAGTATCGCATTGAATAGGTACGTGATGAATACAAACGCTTTACTAGGTAATTCTCTCAAGACTGTTGCTGTAATAAGGTCGTATCCGGGTGATTTCCTTGAATTTAGTTCAGACATGAGCATAGTCCGGACTTGCGTAACTTTGAACTTTGAGATTGGTGGGCATAGTTGAAACGGTGCTTCTAAGTAGCGTTGAATTTCGTGTTCTTCATCCGGTGTAATTTTAGAATTATGTGGTGTGAAGACTGTTCTCAAATGGTTGGCAAATGCAAGAGCCTTTTCTTCATTACTTCTAGCCCAATTATTATTTGGAAGACGCAATGGCGATTCATGTATCTGCGGCTGTTTCAATCTTTTTGTCGCCTTCCAGAGAGAATATTCTGAGGCTTCCGTTGGAGACAGTTGTTGAAGGTAGTTTTGCACAGACTTATTTTTAATTTCTGATAGTAGATGTTTTAGGTCATGCGTTTTACGGTTAAGCCTTCTTTTATTATCGGGGTGCCTATTAGTTTGCCATATTCTTCTCAGTCTACGTTTTTCGGCTATCTTTTTCTTTACGACAATGGGACAATCTATGGAAGCGATGGTCTGAGTGAGTAACGGAGTTGCTTTCCATGCAGCTTGCTGGATGGTTTGATTAAATTGTTCTACTGCAGTAAATAAATCTTCGTTCGTTTTTAAGGGTACTTCAAGCGCTAGCATTTCGTCAACTATTTGTCGGAAAAGATTCCAATCCGTAAGTTTGTTGCAGAGGCTGGGAGGCTTTGAGTTGAGTATTACACGAGTTCCCATGGTTAGTATAATGGGTGAATGCTCACCCGTGAGGTCGAGGCAAGATGCAGCATTGAAATGATTTGGATTTAAACCTTTTACGATGCAAAAATCGAGTAAGTCGGGAATATTTGCAGGGTTCGTTGGCCAATGTGTAGGTTCACCCGTGGAGATATAATGCAGGCATGTTTAGTGAGCGTTCTAAGTAATTCTCTTCCTTTGGTTGTGGTTGTCCGTGATCCCCACTGGATATGTTTCGCATTATAATCTCCACCAGAGATGAACCTGTTACCTAAGGTTTGGAAGTAATGTTCGTATTGCTCGAGCTTATTATTGTGACGTGGAGGGCAGTATACTGCTGAGAGTAGCAGCGGTCCTTTCCAGTCTTCTATAGCCACAGTGTTGCTTGTAGGTGTGCTGGGTTGTATTTAGGTAACTCATGATGTTTAACAGAGTTTCTGATAATAATAGCAGTTCCAGCATGGGCCGTGCCGTCTGGGTGTTGTGTGGCATATATTGTATAATTTGGAATTTTTACGTAAGTACGATCCGTGTAATGAGATTCAGCTATTAACATAATATCTATGCAGTGATTTGATATGAATGAGATAATCTCGTCTCTGTGATATGTTAAACCGTTAGCGTTCCAGATAGCTATTTTAAGGTGTAGATCCATTACTCATTTTGAAACGACTGTGGTTAGAAGAGTTAACATACTACCCATTTGTTCCATTAGGGTTTTTAACATTTGTTTAAGTTCATGTAGCTCGCTTGTTTCATTGGTAGGTAAGGACTGACGTCGTTGTGCTGCATCATATTGGGGTTGTTGATGGTTAGTGCTAGATACTTGAGCGTAGCTGATATTTGGTTGAACTGACTGTGTAGAAAACCGATGAGGTGGAGTAAGTTGTCTGTTTCTTAATGGTGGATACATTTTTTGTTGTAGTTCCTTATAAACTAAACATCCTTTGTAATTTGCTGGATGGTTGCCGCTACAATTCACACATTTGACGTCAGGACTTTTTTCCTTACGTTGACATTGGGCGGTGAGGTGTGTTCCAGCACATTTAACGCACCGTGGGCTCCTACTACAGAAGTTTTTGGTATGCCCGTGTTTTTGACATTTAGCGCATTGAGGGATCTCGCGCTTTGCGTTAGGTGGTTCGAATTTAACAATAGAATGGCTTAATTTACTTATGTTGAAGATTTCTTTGTTATTTTCGGCTGCTTTTACCTCCACGAAGAAGAGCGGTAAAGCTATTTTTGTACCTCGCTGTTTTATGTTGGCAATGTTGGTAACCTCATGGCCAAGTGATTTTATCTCGTTTTTTAACTCTTCTAAATTAGTAGATGGATGAATATTCCTAAGGACTACTCTGAATTTCCTTTCCTGTTTTGGCTGATACGTGTGAAATTCGGTCTTTCTTTCGGATAGCGCCTTAATTATAGCAGTATATTTTTCAGACGTATTTGGTAAAATTTTTACTTCATCCTTATTTAATATTTTTAGAGTGTACTCAGATTCCACAATTGATTCCAGTAATTTCACAAGCGGTTCGATTACTTTAACACCTGATAGAAATATTGGCGGAGGTTTAGGATTTTTGGTTGCTGGGTTTACATCATGTTCTGGGCTTGAATCTGCTTGTTTTTCAGCAAGGGACTGGAAGCGGTTTGTAGGATTCAGCCAATATTCTGATTGGTTTGTTGATGTAGACTGCTTATGCGTGGTGTCGCTGAGTTCTTTACGGCTACGTTTTCTGTTTTCAACTGTTTGCCAATCAGTTTCTTGTGATGATTGGTAGTTTGTTGGCATTTGCTGGTAAACAGGTGAATTGTGGTGAGCCGTGCTAGACGGCTGAGATTGCAATATGTCGTTTATTGTAAAGTTAGATTGTAAATTATTGACTGGCAGATATTGATAATTTGGAATAAATTGCATTTGTTGGTTTTGATCTATCTGCATCGGTATGAGTTGTTGGGTATTTTGTGCAGGTAAAATTTGATTGTTATAAGAAGCCATAATGTTTGTTTGCGTTACTTACTGAGGGGATAAGTAATCACAACCGATAAAAACCGGCACTTGACCCGCAGGTCACGCGATATCTTTAACCACTATCTAGCTGCACTTGTAACACAACTCTACACCTCGAAAGTCGAATGGCAACTCATATATGAAACATATCCAGCTTTCTTGAGGGTTTTGATTTTGCATTTGTTTGGATATGACAGGACCCTTACCAAATACCTAAGTCTTTTTTTAGAAATTGCTCCTTGTACTTAATGGCTTTCTTTCTTGGCTTTACTGGTTCTTTTGTTTTAGCAAAATCAAGTGCTGGAATACAGGTGCCAAATGTGGAGGAGTCATTAGAAACTTTGGTAGCAATGGGTTCATTAGGTTTGATTACTTTAACATCTAATATTTTCATTTTGTTATTCTCTATAGTATTAACTGTCATCTAACCACTTGGATGAGTAGTGGCTTTGGAACCTGGAGGAGCTCCCGCCGTCATATAATCTTGCTCTCTTACCCGTGGAAAGACAAACATGGGGGAATAGTTACGCGTTGCACTAACATACTTGTAAAAACAAATTGTAACAGATTGCCCTCGATCGTCTGATGTCATCTTTGAAACCTATTTTTTGGCCTTTTTGCGAAAGAATGCGACTTGGTTTATGGGCAGTCTGTACCCCAGTCTAATCACAATTATAAATTGCTTCAGGCCCAAAGTTCTCACGCTGTGACACTCCACGCAACAGTGTAAAAAATTCTTGCACCATATATGCCGATTAAAGGCAGTTGCTCGACTAAGGCTGGTGGGCTCAGGTGTTCTTAAGGACAATTGGTTATTTCGGGTCACGAAAGCTCGCAGCCAATCACGAGAGGCTGCTTTACTATTATTCCAATTTTCTGGAAGATTTTTCTCATTTGCTATACCTACCCTACTGATATGCTAATTTACGAGACTCCGTTGTTGTTAATCGATAATTCAATTTGGAAGCTATTAGCAAATAGTCTCCCAAACTATGTTCTTCCTGGTCAGTAAACAGTTGTGAAGACTTAAAATTAGGCTTAAATTGTGTTTCACTATCTTTTTTATATTTCATTACATATCTTCGGAGGGTCATTTTGTCCACATTATATCCTTTGACTTCTACCTTGCCTAAGTAACCTGAGCATCATTTGTGAAGTCCATTTGGCTCTGATACCCTCTGAATTTTTACCTATTTTGCGGAAAAACGATTGAATTTACTATTTGCGTAATTTATAACACAGAACTAGAACTAGAGCGAGAAAATATCGTTCATGCTGGACGGTATTTCGGTCTATGCACATTTCAGATTTAAAGTTTAGTTTTTCATGTTGTGTAATATAAACAAGTAAACAAATATAATCATTATTTTCAACTAGCGTGCGTAAATCTTGTATGGTGTATTACTTAGCCCAGAAGCTATTTTACACCTCGAAAAACCTTAATATATAAACTGGTAAAATTATAAGAAACGTTTATACCTGTTGCCGTTTGCCACTAAACTACGTAGACTTCATCAGCAGCCATGTGCTGGTCATAATCCGGGCGGTATTTCGAACAAAATTCTTCCATGACGGCAATAGAGCAACCAGGTGCCTAATTTGAAAGTGATTAATATTTCAGATCGGGCGGTATTACCCTAAGGCACCATAGGTGTTGTTTCTTTAAGTTTTTTACAATATTTATTATTATGCGCTTTTCCACATTTCACACAATTATATGGTTTAGTACAATACGTTTTAGTATGTTATTTTTTTTAATTCAGAAATTCCAGTTTGTAAATGCATTTATTGTTATTATTTGGTTTCAAATCGATCAAGAAAAGTGGTAAGGTTGTTTTTGCCAGAGCTCGTTGTTGATATCTTGTATTGAAACTGAAGAATGTGGGGTTCCTATTACAATTCTGTATGCTCTATCGTTCTTTAATTGAAGTGTGGTGAACAATTTTTTCTTTCTTTAAGTGGTTTATTAACGACTACCGTTAACAGTATTGTTTTGCAGGGTCTTTGAGTAATATTATTCTTCCGTTAACACGGAAGAAATAGTTTTGGTCATTTCTTCAAAATTTTCCACTTCTTGAATGTAGAGAGAGGCAGGTTTGAGTAATTTGGATGCACTATTATTCGTGTTACTTGCATCTGTATTATCGCCAGTAATTTGTAGGGCTAGTACTTCCTTAATGTGTTTGATGTTTCCATGTTTACTGGACTCGGAATATTTTTATTTATTTTCATGTATCGTTTTTGTTTTTTTGATAACTTGCCACGTGCACTGGCCCACTGGCCTTTTCACTTTCAGTATTTTCTCCAACAGCAGTTTGAAAGCAACGTAGGAGCATGTATTTTATTTGGCATTCAACAAGCCAAATTGGTATCAGGTATAAAAAAAATTATGTTCACGATCTTTTCTCAACAGAGCAGGCTATGTTAGGGTGCAATTTTTGTTGGTACCGTTTAGTAATAAATAGCTATGACAGAAATAGGTTATGTCATATTCAATGTCAGGTTATGATTTTGAAAGAGCTTCACTGTTGCCATTTAATTGCTCTTCTATATAATCAAATCCCGGCAAATCGTTGATGTTTCTTTTCAAATTCTTTATTACGTTTTCAGAATTTACTAGGATCACTTCTTGTTTTTCCAATTCTGAAAATAGTTCTGGAAATATACTAAAATTATTTTTTTTATAAAAGTTTAGTGAGGTTTACAAACACTGTGCTGTTCATTTAGTATTTTCTAATCTATTTTAAAGTTTTAAAATACATTTATTAGTAAAGACATGTTGTAACAACGATTTGTTTATATAAAATTTGAATATGCTTCACAGTACAAATTTGTTCTAACGTTTAAAATGAAAAATTATTATAATTATACGTTTCTGTATTTAATTTTCGGTAAAATCTGATTTATTAAGCTTCTTCTTCTTCATCCTCTTAATTTAGGCTGAGAGCCTGTTATTTCCACACATTGAATGCGGTTTTATAATCCATCTTAAACCGCGGCCGGGGTAGGTGGCTAGCCTAACCCCTTGAATTAGGGAAGAATGCCCTCACAGGGGTCACGACCACCAAAGATGTTCGTATGATGGCCGGAGAGCGTTCGATGTTTCCAATGTACGGGTGTGGGGCTCGAACCCACTACCTGCCGACTGCTGGCGCAAGCACTCTACCAGCCGGCTACACGCTCTCTAATTTATTAAGCTAATATTGCTAATTACTGTTTCTTTAAAACACAGTTTCAAGTGTCAATTCTCTAGGTAGTACTTCCAGGTTCATCATTACTATCTGATTCCGAATCTGATTCTCCTAGAGAAATAATGAAAGGAGGAACATTTTCAATCGAACACGTTCCCATATGTTTTGCCCAGTCTTCCGAAATTAGTTTTGCACAATGATTACAATAATTTTGCCACATGTCGGGGGTACATTTTGATAGAGCTTCACGCCATAAATTCGAAACCCTATCTTTAGATGAAGGCTGGGAATTTATGTGCTTATTATAGAAGCCTTTACATTGCCCCCAAGCCATTTCAATCGGGTTAAACTGACAATGGTACGGGGGCAACCTAAGAACTTCATAACCGTGCTCTATCAAAGTTTCGTCGGCCAGGTAACGTTTTTGTTTGTCTGCTAATAAAGGTTTCACTAATTCCCACAACCCCTTTTTTGTTAATTTCGATTGAAATTGCACCCCTTGTTTAACCAGCCATTCCTGCATTTGCCGTTTCTTACTAGAAAATGTGGGTGGTTTGTCCAACTGCACCGAATGATATGGTGCATTGTCCATCACCACCACACATTTACCTTGCAGCTTGGCCAATGCAGGAATGAGCTGATTAACCACCCATTTTTGAAAAATTTCTCCATTCATTGTTTTATGATAGTCTCTATCATTGTTAGCAGAGTCAAGTAGCAAGTCACATCCCTCCAAAAAACCAAATTTTGTTCCCGCGTGCAAAACCGTAAAACGTTTCCCCTCACTTTTAATTTTGACTGGGTTACTTTTCAAATCTGTTTTATGTAACCATTGACGAATCGAAGACCCATTCTGGTAGATCCGCGTTTCGTCAAGGTACACGAAGACCACGTTTTCACTAGAATTTTGAAACTGCAAATATATTTGTAGAAATTTAATTTTGGCTGCAACGACATGTTTCGATTCACATAAAATTTTGCGTCCATCGACTTTTTTATGTTTGTAACCGATTGATTTGATAATTTTGAATAAAGTAGTTCTTCCCCCTGTAAATTCCAAATTTGCTTTCGCTTCCGCTAATAATGTATCTAAAGTAAAATGTTCATTTTTCGAAGTATAATGCCAAATCAGTCGCTGCAAATCTTCTCTAAAAATATAATTTGTGAATTTGTCAGTTTTTGATCGTTTTCCAGAAATAGAAGTTTTCAAATTGTCAGGCCCTCCTTTCAAAATTGCTCTTACCATCCAATCCGAAACCTAAATAAGTCGCGATTAACAAAAAATGCAAAATCACATATTAAATATTTACCCCAAAAATATCAGTGATTCTGTTTATAATTTGCTTTTTCTCCAAGTTCGTGTCCTTCTCGTAGCTATCGTCTTCTTTATAGCTGCTTTTATGGTTGCGTGTATGATTTTTGGCATTTTGATTAATATTGCAAAACAACGTAATTGCAACAACGGCAAAATATTTGACTTGAAATAATTTGAAGTTTACGTCTTGTCAAATTTGACTTTTATCAAAAAGACCTGCGAGCAACCTAATAAAAACATATCATAGCCTGCTCTGTTGAGAAAAGATCGTGAACGTCATATACAATCTGCATTTCTGGATGGCGGGTATTGCAAATGTGTTTGTTTAAAGTATGCTTCGGTAAATAGCTGGTTAGGTAAATTTTCATAGCTTGGCTGATACTGCATTGATGAATGTATAGCCTGAAAAGAAAGCGGCCAGCTGGATTTGCATTTGTACTTTAAATTGCGGCGGTCTCTGTACTAGAGTGGAAGATATTATAGTTCGCTCAAAATCGTAAACACGTCCACTCGCACCATCAGACACTCCCAGATTACTTTAAAAGTGAGAGTGGAAAAATGGTTTTAAGTACAATAGTTAATTTAGGTCATTAAGATAGAACCACTGTATAGGAAAACATAACTGTATTATGATAATCTCTGAAACTTCTTTGTGGCGTGAATTCATAATTCATTTTCTTATATGGGTATTTCGCCACTCTGCAAATTAAAATATTAAATAACGAAAATATTAACAACGAACGTTTCGAGGGACAATCTGCCCTCGTTATCAACGAATAACAATTAAAACTAACAAGAACTTATCTTTTTTTCACTGGAAGAAAAAACGACCAACCTCCAATGAATTTTCTGACAATGTCAATGTCAGAAAATTCATTGGAGGTTGGTCGTTTTTTCTTCCAGTGAAAAAAAGATAAGTTCTTGTTAGTTTTAATTGTTATTCGTTGATAACGAGGGCAGATTGTCCCTCGAAACGTTCGTTGTTAATATTTTCGTTATTTAATATTTTAATTTGCAGAGTGGCGAAATACCCATATAAGAAAATGAATTATAACTGTATTATATCAAAATTTATAATTTTCAAGTCGCATCGATATTGTATTCCAAGTCCGCTATGCTACATTTTTTACAATCGTAGTGATATTGAAATAAGAGGTGGCTTTAAAAACGAGGATAGTTAAGCAGCATATGCTTTATTAATTACACTCTTAAATTCCGCACTCTGTAATATCCAATTAACATGGCATTTTTCCGCCTTTTTCCACCAGGAAGGGAACGGAACAGCAGCTGAAAATTGAGAAAGCAATTCCCTAGAAGTCGGCACTAGGGTTTACACCCTAAATACGAGCCCATACAATAATTCATGCTCTTACCGACATTTTTCTCCGCTCAGTATTCATTATAAAGTGCTTATAAATTATCCCCCGCATTATTTAATTTGTCCGCAGGACGACTGCTGTATTTACTACTGGTGCCCGGAATAGCAACGATCTCGCGAGCCACTTTTCAATTATAAATTTGGGAAGTTTTATATCCTCGAAATTAAGCTAGATGCTTGCGGAGGCATCAAGGCAGCCCTGCGACAAAGCCCACTAATGCCTTTTAAAACTGTTCCGGGCACCTCCGCGCCAGCAAGCTAGTTACTTGTAATTAGATTCGCAGCGCGTGTGCTAAAAAATTTTACTCTGAGCTACGATTCTGCGGAAATGACGTAACTTATGCGCACGGTGCATCCTAATCCCGATGGATCATACGTAAACTGCTCGCCTTCGCCGGAGCGTTCTCCGAATTTATGGCTGCTGTGCCAAGGAGTCGTTTGCAATTCGGCAAGAAAGCTTTATTTGGCAAGTTGAAGCCCGTGGCATTAATGGGGAAACCCTAAAGTATAGGTTTTACAATTAGAACCACCTGTGGATGTCCACTACTTCAGTAAATCAGTTATACCCTCCTGGGGAGCGTATGCAAAGAATAAAAGCTTTTGGTGATTTAATGGTGATGGAAAGAACGGTCGCTGTCTGCTACACCATTAAGAGAGTAGTGTTACTGTTAAGTCACCCAATTTCAGATTTTTGATTGGAAAAGCAAAGCAAGCTTCCGTCTGTTTGTACTGAGGTGTTCTAGTAGCGATTACGTCTACCTTAATTGATGGAGAGTGTATGGTTCGACTTCTCGCAAAAAGTAGCACTTGTCAAGTGTTTATGTTCCAAATAGGAGCAAGATTCTTCTACGTAAGAGAATTGTTTAAAGCAGTTATATTGATAGAATTTGTCCCCTATTGATATTGTAGGAAGATGTAAATTCGCTAATTATATACGTCTTGCCTTTTATTGATCTTATGTGTTTTGGGACACAATTTTATAAAAAACAATTACTCCGCAAAGGTATTGAAATTTAAAATAATATACAAGTAGTCATCGTAATCGTCAGTCTTGAGTCTTGTTATTGCATCCACACTGCGACAGTGTCGGCCTCTCCTATCTGAAGAAGTTTAGACATTAAGACCCCACAGATGCCAAAACCAGATTGCGAAATAGCAATGAAGATCTTAATGATCGACGAAATCAATGGAGATCGAACCTCAAATTCTGAATTACAACCAGAAGAGCTAGTCTCTGAGCCACCTTGATCAGGATATGCAGTATTTTGAATATTATTGTAATCTTATATTACATTATCTTTTGTTAACAGAATAGCTGCAGTGAAGGTACGACACTTCGCTAGGCGGTGACGTCACGCTGACGTACAAGATAAAGTAATTTTGGGACGTAACAGGGTTTTAAATGCAAATATTACATGTCACATATTACATCCTCTAGTTCACAGTCACAAAAACACAAAAAACTAAAAATGCACATAGTTATAACAGAAGAGCAACAAGCTTATCGTAAAAATAGAAGTACGGTAGATGCAATCTTTATATTAAGACAATCTGTCAAAAAGTTGATTAAATATTACCACTTGTTCCTGAGTTTTGTTGACTTTGAAAAGTCGTTTGATGGAATTAGCCAACAAGATATAGTAGACATTCTGAAAGAAAAATTAATTTAATAGTGGAAACTATATGTGACTTAAACACAGGATACCCAACGGAAATAGTAACAGTAAACAGTAACATTAAATTTATAAAGGCAGAAGAAAAACAATGAGACTTGCTGAGTCCTTTCCTGTTTAATATCATGATCAATAAAATGATACAAGCCCTCACAGGTCTACCAGGCTTCAAAATAGGGATTAAAAATAACGTGTCCAAAAAGAAATTATATAAGGTGTTACAGCCTAGACCGGCTGTACGACAACAAAAAACACATGGCACCACTTGGGCATGCCAGCTTGTTACGGCATAAGCTGCTATTTAAAGCAACAAAGCCAGTTTGTTACTACCTACAAACTACATCATTACAAAATCGGGAAAATTACACAGATTCGTTGCCCCAACCCCGTTACGATGGGCTGTAACAAGGGTTGCGCCGGCTAAAACGTTCAGTGGGAGGGTAGGGTGCTTTACTACCTTCAATTAGGACTACGATCCGGTAAACGAGATACATGTGATAAATATTTAGCGCCACCACTATTGTTGGTAAACCTATTTACGTAAAAGCGAAAACCATTAACGGGACTTAGAAGGTGTTTGCAGTGCTTGATGTCCACCAGCGGCAGCCTTACCTTTAGTTTTTTTTTCCAAAACTCCCCTGTATTCCTTACAAGGAAAACTCAACACAAATACGCATGCAACAGTTGATATATGAAATAATAATGCACAAAGTACTTAATTAAATGATATCTATTGAGATAAAAACATGGGAAATAATTATCCAAACATGATATCCAATAAATGAGTTAGTAACTTTAAAATTACTTGATAAAACAAAGTCCAACTACAATAATAGCATCAACAATCGTGAATTTAACAACAAAATTTACTACGGCTATATTCGTTGAAAGTTCATTAAACGCGAAACAAAATCTCAAATTAGTTGCGCATCATACAGTAGCTTAAATTACTCACGCATGTTTTCTGAACACCGTCGCACAAAAAAGTTTAAAATACACTATAAATAACTAACAGCAATACCTAATTTGCAGAATCCAAAGAGGCCAACATTGATGTCCCCCGAAGTCGCCAGCAATTGGTAAAATCAGGAACTGCTTAAAAGGGCTTGGAGATAGTGGTTACCACAGCCACGAGTTGAAACGAGAGTAATCTCCCAAGGATAAGTAAATAGACGACGTATAACAACTTTCACCTTGCTAGATACAACACGACGTCTGGTTAAAATAGAGCTGGTACCTTTGAGAATCCAAGGATTAAATCCGCTTCTTTCGTGATGGAAGACTCGCGGCTTCCCGATAAGAACCCTTCTTTGCGTCACTTTAATCCCCGACAGCTAGTGCACACATAACGACGAAACACCAAGAATTGCCATCAAACGAAACTAAACAGTTCAACTTCTTCAGAAGGCACAAAACTTAACGAAAAGCACACAGTTACATTTGACGTCTTCAAAGGGCACGAAAGGTACACAGTTACATTTAACTTCTTCAAAGGGCACGAAAACCACACAGTTAATAGAAAGAAATACTTCACAGCGAGGTCCAATAAGGTGAAGCTGCTGGGGACGCGAATTCGGAACACTTGTTAACTAAACCAAAGCGGAAGCGGCAGTAAATTGCTCCGGGATGAAATTTTAAAACCAAATAAAAAACACATGCGTCACTTGAGATGCTTGCTCTTTCAAACTTATGGAATAGGATTGCCACGGGAGGAAATGCGTAGTTAAGATATAATCTGCTATGGAAATTCTAAAGTTTGCTCTCACTAAAACCTGCCGTTGACATTAGTTTTGCTTTCCATGGCCAACCCTTATGTAATTTTGTTTTTGAACACACAGTGTCAACATCAAGGGCTACGTGGACAACAAAGCATTAATAGCAAGTGATGAGGACGGATTGCAGAGACTGTTACGCTGTCTAAACAAAAGAGAAAAGTGGTATAACATAGAAATTGTAGCACTCAAAATAAAAACGGTGGTAATATCAAAGAATCCAAATCGGTGCAAGATGAAAATAGAAGGAACAGTATCAGAACATGTGAACAGTAGTAACCTAACATTCAGCGTAAGAAATCAAGCAATGAAAACAACGCAAGTAAAAGAATTTTAAACAATATGTGAAGGAACAGTGCGTTTTTTTTTGTACAGGGTGAACGAGGTTCACGCGCACTGCAGCGTTATTGGGCCTATTGTACTACCTCAAAATCATGTGTGTGTGTAGTTTTGCTACTCTACTTTATAAATCAGTTTTCAGAGGAGATCGACGTTAATTGTATCCCAACGCAGATCAGTACCAATCCGGTGGACTGCGGAAAAAGTTTCGCCTATCCACGGATTCGAACCCAGGTCTTGCACTGGCACCATATTCATTGCACCACCGTAGTGGTAACTGTTAGGTTAATTTATAACCTTAACACCGTTTGCTGCAGTTAGTTAGTTCTCAACATGTTGGGCCAGTACAACCCTGTACATCCACTCAACCATTCACAGACGTAAGCTCGTTTATAGTGGAAAATTTCGATATCAAAGCTTCTGTCACACACACATTCTAAATAGCTGACAAGTTCGTGCACCCAGCGCTTCCTGAATAATATCGTTTCCGCCTACCTCCTCGAAGAATTTTCTTATCGTTACGCACCTGCCTTAAGAGGAAACATCAGCTTTTGGCGGGCCGTTTTTTACGTGCATTCGAGCTGAAATGCTAGTCGCAGTGCGTCTCCCCATCGGAAGAAACGCCCGAGAAGCTTGCGTTTTGCCGCCTCCCTGTTTATTTGAAGAAATGTGAGTGCTCTCCTGATTATCACGTCACAAGTCACGTTACATATCGTTCCGTCGTGTAGCGGGAAGTTGAACATTGATTGTTGTTGTGTAGTTTGGTCATTTTTACCGACCGAATTTTCGCATAAATAGCTAAAGTCGGATTAATATTGAGGGGTCCAAGGAATTCCACGTTTTTCAAAGTTTTTCTTTTGTGGCCAAGTGCCAATGCGTATCGAGAAAGTTTTCCAGTTTGCCCAAGCTCATTTAAGCAACATACCTGTCGACCTCTGACGCCGCCGCTGCGCTGTCTTTGCTCTCGATTCTGCCCGATTTCTCGGGAAACATCTCTTCAACGGCCCCCTCTACGTTACCACAACGAAAAATGGTACCAAAGTTTGTTTCCATCTGAAAATTGGTAAACAGGCAAGACAAACAGGATAGGGTTATAGCCAATGGGAAGAAGAAAACATGGCGCCAAACTAAAAGTGAAATTTTCAACGAAACTATGTACGAATGCAACTGTCTAACAATCCTCCTTAAGCCACGTTTGGGAATCTTGCTAGATGCCGAGCGCGCCTAAGTTAGGTATGGTATGCAGCTCACGAGACTCAGTTACGCGACGGGTGTGACTTTAGTTGGCAAACCATTGGTACGTTCCCTGAGTATGGTGGCAGTTCTCTGTAACTGAACCTTTATAACTCAAAATGTAGTTGCTGTTTATTTAAATTTATTAAAGCTGGTGTTCGATGTCTCCCGGGGACTATCCCAAAGTTGTCTGCATTTTCTCTGCTTGGGATGTTTTTACTTTAATTTTAGTTACGATTCTTTCGTGTTAAGGTTGATGAACAAGTACGGCTTCAGGAAAGCTTTTCCAGCGAAAATCGGATCGACAAAAGAAGAAGGACTCTTTTCTACCAAGAATTGAGTCGATACAGGAACAGGGGTTGTTTTCTACTTAAAATCGGCTAGACACTATACCGGATATAGGTTTTGAGATCTCGGGATGGTGATTATATTCTAGCTGTCCTCTCGGGCTGGTTCCTGGACTACAGTTTGCAGGTTTCAGGACCTCGGGATAGCTCCTGAACTGTTGGAGGCTTCTCAGGAAGAGCCCTCGACAAGTTTTCCTGGATGGGCCAGAAATAATTATTTTATACGCATTCAATCCTCCTCCATTATGAATTATTCCTAGAGCAGGCGCGGCGAAAGCCAAAGGTTTATTGTGGCAAAATGGGGACATAAAAATTTTATATCACAATCACGGCCGTGCAGCTGTGCAGAGTACGCATTGAATAAAGCAATAAAAACAAAGCCTAAACTATTAGCCGAAGACGAAAATAATGCATTAACTTTGTCGTAAGTTATTTATAAGTAGTTAGATAGTGCACAGTACAAACAACGCAAATTAAATATATCGTAATACTTGACTGAAAACATCAGCCCCAGCCAGCGGAAACATTGCATTCGTGCAGGTGGAAGCTAGAGGGTGTTGCAGTGCCAAATTCAATTGTAATATCGATGGATGTCCGTCGTAGGCGCTTTGAGAATGGCCCACTAGTCCCGTTTTGTTAATCCAACAGTGTAGCAATGCCAAATTGACGAGCACTCGGGGTCTATCAGCAAACTGTAGCACAAGCTCATTTTTTACGAAAGGCAACCGAGTGGAAAAATTCAAAAGCAGCAATATCGAAAAGCTAGAAGCGTCATAGCTTTAACATAATGATTTCATTCAACAAGTTAGTTGTCAATTTGTAAAGATGTAATCAAATAACCTTCCATCATAACGTGTTAGACAAACATTGCATTACCATACGATAAAAGACGCTCATTAACTTTTTAATTTAGTGAAGTTGAAAAAGTGAATAACAACATTAATATGTTAATGTTAATCTAAACAAGCAAGAGTATAGTCAAGTTCTAAACGTAATATACAGATATCACTGATCAATCTTTCAGAGGGAGAAGCATAAAGTGCGTTTAAATAAAAACGTTATCGAGAGGGCTTTGAACTAGATTTTATGTTACGACTGCATGTCGGTGATTTTTACATCGCTCTACCCAGAATTCAGCGCGCTGAGTCACTTGAGATGTCAGTTGTCAAAGTGAGGTTATGTGCTTTTAAACAAATTCATCGTCTGCGTTTATTGTTTATAACAATCAACGCAGACGGCAGGCAAAGTATTACATCGCTCTAACCAGAATTCAACGCCCTCGGTCACTGGAGTTGTCAGTAGTCAAAGTGAGGTTGTGTGCAACGTAATACATAAAATAAGTTACAATATGACTTTTAAAAATTTTTTACACAAGGCCACTTGATAGCGGTTTTTTTAACTCACTTTATAACCATTACAAAGCAATTCATTTGCTACTTTTTTACTGCATATTTGAAGTACAGATTTTTAAATTTTTACTATTTACAACCTAATGAAATGTATTTATAGACGTACCCACCCTTAAAGCTGTTTCCTCGCGTTCTATTTGATCGTATAAGTGTAAGACAACAAAGCACGTTGGCACGCGAAACCTCATCCAGCATTCTGAGGAAGCGTCTACGTCTGAGGAAGAGCAGGCACAGCTTTTTATTGTCCCAAAAACTCTTATTGCGCCAGCATATGAAAAGGCTTTCCCGCTGCTTCATATAGGCAAGAAATATTGCAAGTCGGGCTCGAAGAAGACGGAGTTAGGGGCGTAGGTGGCACAAAGGTTTATCTCGCGACGTGCAAACTGCAAGCATTTACCAGTAAATTGAGCGCTTTATTTCGGGAAAACATGCAGAAAATCCCGAATATTTCACCCCCGGCGCGCAGATTCGCAAGGAGTATTGTAAAAAGAGAAAATTATTTTTCAATTAGAGAGGCACCGGCGCCCGCAGCGGTCAGCTGTTGGTATTTCTAAGAACGTGCCGTATTGTTCTGGAGCAATTTCCAGCAAATGTCTCCACATTCACAACCAATGGCGAGGCAATAGAAAACATAATTATTTAGATTACATCCACCCTCCTGAGTTATCATGTCGCAAGCTCCCTACCGGTTTGCACATTCCCCTAAGCCGACGGCTTATGGGTGCATTACAGGATATTTAGAATGCTGATTATTTGTTTCCTCGATCACTTCAACACAATGGTTTACTGCGTTTTTAAAGGCTAATGCGGTGTTATTCTGTGGCTTCAGAGTTTAACCGCAGGTAGAATAACTCGCTGAACTAATATCAGCGACCACGTGCTCAAGAAACCAGTAACTAAAAACCTTCTTTATAAATAGCCACCCATCAATTCTAATTTTGATGATACTAAATACTCTATTACAATTATATTAAATATTCTAAGTACAATATACAACTAAGGAATCACTAAGATACACATTTGAAATTGACGCGAAATGTATATAACAGGTCATGAAATTCAATTATTTCAGGTCAAAAATGAAATGCAATGGAAACTTACAACAGGACGAAACTACCAATGAAAGCCATTTCAGGTTGCTTGAAACACAATGTAGAAGAATAAATATCTTAGCAACGGTGAGAAAAATAAGAATATGTAAGACAACTTTCAGACCTACGTGCCATGACATATGTCGCGGAAGCAAGGGCAGATATGTGCAAGACTATACAAATGATGAAAATGGCAGAAATGGAAAGATATACGAAGGTTTTCGATTGATTTTAAATTTTGGTGACTACATGTAGGACATAACTGTGAGCCGATAAAGTTAGTGAAGAGCATGGGCCATTAAATAAAATTACAACTGGCGCCAATGAGTCTTCGATACAACAATATGCCCACGACAGCAACGAGAACTTTTAAACTCAAAAATAGAGTCGATAGCTATATAATCTAAAATAAGTTCATTCAACAGACATTCCATTATTTCCAGTAACTAAAACACATGTGATAAAATATGTATAATAACTAGTAACAGGAGTTATTTGGGAAGTGCCGTGACTATCGAAAATCGACGGTATAAATATTTTGTGGATCAAGAACGGTAACATTTTGATCAGAAAAACTGAAAATAGTCGAGTTTATATTATCAATTCTAGCGCAAATTTTACAGATGTTCATTAATAGTAAGACAAATAATTTAAATATTTATTATTAAAACGTTATAGGTTTGGTTACAAAATGTAATATATTTAAGCTTAATTTAGTGTCGAATTTTTCAGAAACAGAAGTCAGCTAGAATATAAATAATAGTGAATTATTTACTGACGATTTTGTTATATTTAGAAAAGATAGACACTTTGATAAAACAAAAGGGGGTGGAGTGACAAATATGTGAGGGTTTCAAGTTTTGAAACGGCCATGGCGAATATTTATGGATAAAAATGTGGGTGGGTGATATTTCGTTCTATTTATGTTGTGTTTATTTTTCTCCTAGCAATGACAGGGTATTTTTTGATTTATGATTATAATTTCTTATTTTTAGAAAAAAAATATTTGTATTTTTGGGAATTTCAATTTGTACAGCACTATTCCTAAATGATTGGTGGAAAAAGAGCAATTTATGGATCTTAATAATCTGAAACTAGCAAACCAGTAAGTACAATAACACAAGGTAAATCAGCAAAACGATGGAGAGAGTGTATTATAGACCCGGGTGGTGTAATGCTCCCGGGTGGTGTAGCTTGAACAAGCGTTCACGTTCGATCAGCAGAGTTAAGCAACGCTCTTTCTAGTCAGAACTTGGATGGGAGTTCCACGGCTGCATCTCTCGGCGCCTCGTGATACGGCTGTCACGGAAATAGTTGGTCCCGGCAGTCATAACAACATCACCACAGTCGTTAGTGGGGTTGGAAATCCCCATAAATGCACAGCGACGCCTATAATTGGCCTAACGGCTGTTGGCTGAGTGCGATATAAATAAATAAATAAATATCAACCTCTAACATGGAAAAAAATGGTCCCTTATATGAATAATACACATGAAAGGGCAAGAACAAGAAAAAGACGACATCAAAGATGACTAAAATACAGAGATAATATTATTGCACTTAATTTACATTAACTATAAATAGAGAGCGGATAGCCGAGCAAGCATTATACTTGTGAGTCCCAGGCGGCTAGACCGGGTTCAGACCCCAGCGACTACGCCGGGATTTAAAAAATCGTGGCTCTCCGGCTATGCTAACGCTTGTGGTAGTTGTTAACCTCTAATAAGGGATGTCTTTCTCACTTTCGACGGGCAAGGCTAACCACCTACCCGGCTTGCGAGTAAAGAGGGCTCATTATTTCATATATTTGAAGTAGAATATTCTTCATCTTTACTGTCCGAGGAACTGTCATGACTATGTATTATAAGTTCTTTATAAGACTCTCCTTTAGTTCATAAAGAATGTTTTTCTTATTATTGTCTAATCCTAAATATTGTCTGCACTGAACGTAGGATTATGTTTTTAGCTGCAGGAATTCTTTCCTGAACCTTAGTAATGAAAATTCTGTAACTTTTTCGTTTTATTTTAAGTAATGTATTACCTTAATCACCAACTGCTTAGACTGACGAAGATATAGTCTTATTTTCATTGTGAAGCGCTTTTTTTAAATATTAAAACGAAGAACTGTCGGAAAAAGTTCAACATGAGTTATACTTTTAAACGCAAATATTAGTACGCTTTCTGGCTAAAATTCAAATAGAAGCTAATTTTGAATATGTTACTAACATTTTGCTTCCTTTCTTAGCTACTCCGTTCTACCAGAAAGCCATCACTACTATTAGGTGTACAATTTTTTGAAATTTTATTGATTGGTTCCAATTATCAACGACCGTATATCGTTATTAGTGCTATCGATTATTATGAATTTCTTAAAGGCAATATAGCATGTTTTCTAACCGCACTAATGCCAATTTTGAAATTGCTGAACACTATTGACGCTTTCTCTTTTCAATCAGTAGTAGCAGTGCATCTCATAAACTTCAAAACGACAGTCTGAAGGACTTCTACTCGCAATAACTGCGTAGTCAAACTAAGAAGCTAAAGTCGGTTAATTTTAGTTTTGGGATCTTTGAATATAAGAGCTAGGTACTTGCTTTCGCTTTCAAAATTTCCGAGTGCTCAATTAGGAGGTAGGAGACATATTTTCAGCCGCAATTTTCCCTTTTCGGAATTTCACATGGTCTTTTTGCTTCTGGAGCTACACGAAGTGTTGAAGTACGTGACTTGCTTTGAGTGCCACCCAACGTGCGGATCTTTTCCGGTTAAACGATCGTCAGAGAGGCAGCCTTGTTCTTTTCCGGATATGGTAAAAACTGTTTAATTTCAGTTGTTTTCCATTGGGAGAGAAAGTGGCACTTTAGTTCCTTGTTTCAAAAATAAAGTAGGGCGTTAGGTATAGATTAACCCCATAGAAGCGATAGGAGTAAAACTTCAATAAACAAACCAACAGCTAACATTAAATAGCATGTATAGACTACCTAACAAAAATATTCCAGAACAACAACTTGAAAAGATAATTCAACAACTACCTCCACTATTTTTAATAAGCAAAGATTTCAACAGTAGCAACAATGTTTTGGGATCCACCTACACAAGACGGAAAAGGGTACCAAGAGTTGCTCCTAGGGTACTAAGAAACTCTTTGCCAAAGGTCAGTATTGCATTGTGCGTTTCAAGTGTCCTTTAAAGTCTTCTTAATGTTATCGTGCTATTAACACTTTCTTCTCCAAAAAACTACGATACCATCACCCCACAGGCTAAGACTTTCAAGGGCTGCTCTTCAAGTACTATAGAAAATTTGTGCCAAAAATCAGTACTGCACTATTTGTTTCAGGTTTTCTTTAAAATGTTTCGAATATTACTGAACTTTTGGATATTTTCTGCTCAAAAACTATAACGCCGGCACCTCAGAGGTAGAGACTTTTTAAGGATTGCTCCTAGAGTATTAAGAAACATCTGTGCCAAACTTATAACTACATTACTTTTTTTGGGTTTGTCTTAGAATTTGCTTAAAACGCCTGAGCTAATATAACTCAGCTTCTCTCAGTAGACCAAAACATTAAGACGTAATCTACAACATAGTACCCTGATATAATCCCTTCTAAACTCCTTTTGAACCTAACCTAATTTGGCAAAGGAACAACTAACTCCGCTTAGTATAAAAAGATATTTAGTAAAATATGTGACAATATCGATACCACACCATAATATACACTGACGGTGCCAAAACTGAACACGGCAATGCAGCGGCGTTGACAACAGGCCTAACATTTTATCTTCCATACAGGACAAGTGTCTACACCGCATAGCTGTTCACCATTCTCCAAACTATGATATACGTTCAACAATCTAATTCCATCAGATACATGATTTTCACAGATTTATTAAGTTTGATACAAAATATTCCCTCAAAATGTGTTATCAAAGAAAGTATAAGTGGAACTCTATAGTATCAAAAAGATCAAAACATATGAAATTTTATGGATCTCGTCTCGCACAGAAATATGTGGTAATGAACAAGCGGACCCAGCAACAAAAACGGCTATCACAACAGAGCGCACAATCAACGTTACAATTCCTTCAGAAGATCTCAAAAGCACTATTTAAAAAATATCAAAGGGTTGTGGCAAGAAAGGTGTTCCGACACAAGCAATAATAAATTGAAGGAAATTAAATGACATACCATACTGTCTAGAAAAGAAGTCTTAATCACCTCTTCTAAAAAGCGTCACCAGAAGTATGCCACACTGTTACAAGCTAAAATGACGAAAATCGACATGGCACTCGGTACACTACGGGGCAAAAATGGTGGCTAGAAGAATTTACTCTAATTTCGCATAAACGGTTGTGTAACAAAATTGTTGTCCGACTACACTCAGGGAGATGGGTGTGGTTCTATCTCACCGGGTTATTAATTAGGGCGAGGTGCCATTACAGTAGGGGTGGTGATACTCGGAACAAATAAAAAGAAATGGACATTAGGGCGCCACGGGCTTGAATCGAGGTGGGGACAATATTTATGCAAAACTCTGTATAAACCCGAAGGGGCTTGCAATTGCATCAGCGCTCCTAAGCGGATCAGGGATTTACCTGCAGCGGTTAAACATTGATTATAATTACAAAATGAACGTACAGGTACACCTCAAGTAGTAATTTCTTAAATTAAACAAACAAATGTGTCAAACAGTAAACTTCGTTACAATCACAAAGCGGCTTACATAAAAAAACAAAAATCGTAAACAAGCAAACGTGATAAACAATGACATAAAATCAGTGCTGAAGGTACGTTACAACTTGCTAAAATTTAATACGCAATACAAAACTACAGCATTTGATTTAGGGTATGGCGTCACTCCGCACACTGTGAAAGAAAACTCTGCACTCTAAATTCTAACGTAACACTACATTAAAACTAACTTGACAATACCAGGTAGTTAAGCGACGAGCTTGGTGTTGATGTCCAGGGGGAAAACCGTCGTTCAGGAACGCTGAGGCAGGCGGTCAAAATGGACGAAGCTAGCACTTAGGATCGGCAAAAAGCGGAAAGTTTGCGATCAGAAGGATGCCCCAGGGGAAGGATACTCACATCGTTGTTCAAATTTTCGTTAAACCACTGACAGTACTGAAGTCATTTCTCATAATCAGGACCTAATTGCTCCTGGTACATTTGTAATTTGTATGGATGAGAGTGAATATCCTTTTTTAAAACATTGTACAAACTTGTTTTACAAATGCCTAGTTCTTGGGAAAGCCTTCGAACTGAAGATGTAGGTCGCTCTTCGATCGCGTTTCTGACCATATTGACAATAATATGTCCCGTGCGAACTCTTCCACCTATCCGTTGTTTATCAGTTGAAGCAGTTTCCTGAAAATTTGCAAGTGATCTGCTCAACTTCTTCCTAAACTGATTGTGGTTAAAACACTACATTTGGAAACCTCAATCTGAATTCATTTTTAGAAGCTTCAATCGAGTATTGCCATTCACCATTTTCCAGTACTCCATTGCGAAAATAACTTTCGAGCATAAATGCTTTCTGATGTGGCGTAAACATGATTTCAAAACTGAAATAGTAATTTACGATACAAGTAACGTTATCAAGGTTTTTACATTACAAGAGAATAGTTTGAATGAACGAGCGACGTTAGGAGCGAGTTCTTTAAAATTCTCGAGTAATGTAGAAAGCAAATAACGTTACGTATATCGTAACACGGTTTATTTTATCCTAAAATACTACTCTTGAAAAAATAGGAAAAATTGTTATTAATGACACAACAGCGAGTGGTGGTATCACTAGTAAAATAAAAACTCAATACTGTATTGGTGGTAGCACTGTCAGGTTATGTTAAATTTGAGATTTTCAGGTTAACTTTTGCGTCAGTTTGTGTCAAATAACAAACAAAACCTAACCTACTAACATCGAATTTGACATAGACTGACAATACATTTCAGTGCTGTCAACATGTGATTAATGCTAATAAAGTATCGTTATGTTATTTTTCTTAACAACACTAGTGTTGTTAAATGCATCTTAACGCAACTCGTTGCGAAGGAGTTATTGTCATAATAACATAATAGGATAAAATAAAAACCTAAACGCGCTATGACAGTGCTCAATGACGTTTCATTGTGTTGTACGAATTAATCAAAGACAGAACATTTTGTTTTTCAAAGCAACTGGGATGACGACTGTTTATGAACACCCGTTAGTAACAGATGTTCATTAATAGTAAGACAAATAATTTAAATATTTATTATTAAAACGTTATAGGTTTGGTTACAAAATGTAATATATTTAAGCTTAATTTAGTGTCGAATTTTTCAGAAACAGAAGTCAGCTAGAATATAAATAATAGTGAATTATTTACTGACGATTTTGTTATATTTAGAAAAGATAGACACTTTGATAAAACAAAAGGGGGTGGAGTGACAAATATGTGAGGGTTTCAAGTTTTGAAACGGCCATGGTGAATATTTATGGATAAAAATGTGGGTGGGTGATATTTCGTTCTATTTATGTTGTGTTTATTTTTCTCCTAGCAAGGGTATTTTTTGATTTATGATTATAATTTCTTATTTTTAGAAAAAAAATATTTGTATTTTTGGGAATTTCAATTTGTACAGCACTATTCCTAAATGATTGGTGGAAAAAGAGCAATTTGTGGATCTTAATAATCTGAAACTAGCAAACCAGTAAGTACAATAACACAAGGTAAATCAGCAAAACGATGGAGAGAGTGTATTATAGACCCGGGTGGTGTAATGCTCCCGGGTGGTGTAGCTTGAACAAGCGTTCACGTTCGATCAGCAGAGTTAAGCAACGCTCTTTCTAGTCAGAACTTGGATGGGAGTTCCACGGCTGCATCTCTCGGCGCCTCGTGATACGGCTGTCACGGAAATAGTTGGTCCCGGCAGTCATAACAACATCACCACAGTCGTTAGTGGGGTTGGAAATCCCCATAAATGCACAGCGACGCCTATAATTGGCCTAACGGCTGTTGGCTGAGTGCGATATAAATAAATAAATAAATATCAACCTCTAACATGGAAAAAAATGGTCCCTTATATGAATAATACACATGAAAGGGCAAGAACAAGAAAAAGACGACATCAAAGATGACTAAAATACAGAGATAATATTATTGCACTTAATTTACATTAACTATAAATAGAGAGCGGATAGCCGAGCAAGCATTATACTTGTGAGTCCCAGGCGGCTAGACCGGGTTCAGACCCCAGCGACTACGCCGGGATTTAAAAAATCGTGGCTCTCCGGCTATGCTAACGCTTGTGGTAGTTGTTAACCTCTAATAAGGGATGTCTTTCTCACTTTCGACGGGCAAGGCTAACCACCTACCCGGCTTGCGAGTAAAGAGGGCTCATTATTTCATATATTTGAAGTAGAATATTCTTCATCTTTACTGTCCGAGGAACTGTCATGACTATGTATTATAAGTTCTTTATAAGACTCTCCTTTAGTTCATAAAGAATGTTTTTCTTATTATTGTCTAATCCTAAATATTGTCTGCACTGAACGTAGGATTATGTTTTTAGCTGCAGGAATTCTTTCCTGAACCTTAGTAATGAAAATTCTGTAACTTTTTCGTTTTATTTTAAGTAATGTATTACCTTAATCACCAACTGCTTAGACTGACGAAGATATAGTCTTATTTTCATTGTGAAGCGCTTTTTTTAAATATTAAAACGAAGAACTGTCGGAAAAAGTTCAACATGAGTTATACTTTTAAACGCAAATATTAGTACGCTTTCTGGCTAAAATTCAAATAGAAGCTAATTTTGAATATGTTACTAACATTTTGCTTCCTTTCTTAGCTACTCCGTTCTACCAGAAAGCCATCACTACTATTAGGTGTACAATTTTTTGAAATTTTATTGATTAACACTTTCTTCTCCAAAAAACTACGATACCATCACCCCACAGGCTAAGACTTTCAAGGGCTGCTCTTCAAGTACTATAGAAAATTTGTGCCAAAAATCAGTACTGCACTATTTGTTTCAGGTTTTCTTTAAAATGTTTCGAATATTACTGAACTTTTGGATATTTTCTGCTCAAAAACTATAACGCCGGCACCTCAGAGGTAGAGACTTTTTAAGGATTGCTCCTAGAGTATTAAGAAACATCTGTGCCAAACTTATAACTACATTACTTTTTTTGGGTTTGTCTTAGAATTTGCTTAAAACGCCTGAGCTAATATAACTCAGCTTCTCTCAGTAGACCAAAACATTAAGACGTAATCTACAACATAGTACCCTGATATAATCCCTTCTAAACTCCTTTTGAACCTAACCTAATTTGGCAAAGGAACAACTAACTCCGCTTAGTATAAAAAGATATTTAGTAAAATATGTGACAATATCGATACCACACCATAATATACACTGACGGTGCCAAAACTGAACACGGCAATGCAGCGGCGTTGACAACAGGCCTAACATTTTATCTTCCATACAGGACAAGTGTCTACACCGCATAGCTGTTCACCATTCTCCAAACTATGATATACGTTCAACAATCTAATTCCATCAGATACATGATTTTCACAGATTTATTAAGTTTGATACAAAATATTCCCTCAAAATGTGTTATCAAAGAAAGTATAAGTGGAACTCTATAGTATCAAAAAGATCAAAACATATGAAATTTTATGGATCTCGTCTCGCACAGAAATATGTGGTAATGAACAAGCGGACCCAGCAACAAAAACGGCTATCACAACAGAGCGCACAATCAACGTTACAATTCCTTCAGAAGATCTCAAAAGCACTATTTAAAAAATATCAAAGGGTTGTGGCAAGAAAGGTGTTCCGACACAAGCAATAATAAATTGAAGGAAATTAAATGACATACCATACTGTCTAGAAAAGAAGTCTTAATCACCTCTTCTAAAAAGCGTCACCAGAAGTATGCCACACTGTTACAAGCTAAAATGACGAAAATCGACATGGCACTCGGTACACTACGGGGCAAAAATGGTGGCTAGAAGAATTTACTCTAATTTCGCATAAACGGTTGTGTAACAAAATTGTTGTCCGACTACACTCAGGGAGATGGGTGTGGTTCTATCTCACCGGGTTATTAATTAGGGCGAGGTGCCATTACAGTAGGGGTGGTGATACTCGGAACAAATAAAAAGAAATGGACATTAGGGCGCCACGGGCTTGAATCGAGGTGGGGACAATATTTATGCAAAACTCTGTATAAACCCGAAGGGGCTTGCAATTGCATCAGCGCTCCTAAGCGGATCAGGGATTTACCTGCAGCGGTTAAACATTGATTATAATTACAAAATGAACGTACAGGTACACCTCAAGTAGTAATTTCTTAAATTAAACAAACAAATGTGTCAAACAGTAAACTTCGTTACAATCACAAAGCGGCTTACATAAAAAAACAAAAATCGTAAACAAGCAAACGTGATAAACAATGACATAAAATCAGTGCTGAAGGTACGTTACAACTTGCTAAAATTTAATACGCAATACAAAACTACAGCATTTGATTTAGGGTATGGCGTCACTCCGCACACTGTGAAAGAAAACTCTGCACTCTAAATTCTAACGTAACACTACATTAAAACTAACTTGACAATACCAGGTAGTTAAGCGACGAGCTTGGTGTTGATGTCCAGGGGGGGGAAAACCGTCGTTCAGGAACGCTGAGGCAGGCGGTCAAAATGGACGAAGCTAGCACTTAGGATCGGCAAAAAGCGGAAAGTTTGCGATCAGAAGGATGCCCCAGGGGAAGGATACTCACAATATGATGACGGCAGCATACCAGAGCTTGGTATGGGCAAGTTACACGGTAGCACGTAACGACAATTTGTGCCACGCCGCAAAACTTAGATATCTTCGAGAAAGTTTCCTTTTAAAATCCGTAACAACGGTTAATTCATAACTTATGCGACGGTACACGTTTCAACAACCAACTTAAATATACCATTTATTTTGGATCAAAACATACAGTCGCCTTTTCCAACGGGTTATCAACGCGTTTTCGACACTTGGTGCACCACTGCACTGCTCGACAGTTGGAACTCTAATCACCGACAGCGGCCTCCAACGGCCGGAGCCTCGGATGCCGCTTGCAGAGAACAACTCCGCCTGACTACGTAAGGTCAATTACCACAGAAAAAATCCGAACTATCGGAATAGGGGACGCACCGGCAGGACGCTAGTGCGCTCCGTATAATGAAGAGCTACACGAATATATGGTCAACTGTCTGGATAACCGACAATTGTGTGAGGCAAATACGTTTGCGCTCTCTCTTCCATTCAAACAATCGGTTCATTCTAACGCCGCTTTCCGGCAGGACCTTGGCATTAGGCAACGGTCCGCCGTAGTACCAAAAATAAACTATATTGACGCACGGGAAGCGGTTGACACAAGATTTGAAATGCGCTCTACGAGACCGATCGATCTGAGTTCGGGAAGGAAACGCGAGACTTTCACCTAGCCTCAACAAATCATATCATGTTATTAATTCAGTCAAACATATCATAACTGAATGTAGCCTCTACTTTCGAAATGTGTTGCGAATCCCAACAATGACTTTCGAGGAATGTAATAATTCCAGATTTAGATTATCATTTCTTAATTGTAAAAATTCCTCTTTTTATTATTTGTTTCAGCTTTCCCCCCCCCCCCCCTCCCATTCCCGTTTGCCTTGCCCAACCCCACAAGTTAACAATCACTGGCTTACACGTCGCACAAGTCGAGCTCCTAGACTACACCACAGGACTCCAGTTGACTGGTTTCTTAAATTCGCTGACGTTTAACTTTCGAGGTGCTAATATTTCAGCCCTGCTTATTCATGGAAGCCATGTCGCAGCGGAAGACGCTGCTAGTATTTTTATTGTTAGCAGAGCATAAAACTCGAGCAGTTATCGAGTCGAACGGAAATCATGAGATATGACGGGGATCCGGGTATCGCGGGACGCGGCCAAAGCAAATAAGCAATTTTAACGCGCTCATGTAAAAATCCTGTTGAGCACTAAGCCAGATTTTGCTTCGCCAGATAAATCGAACTAATCTGCAGCCGGCATTAACCTGGAGAAAGTTTTATTCCGCCAATAGCCCCAGGGGTTTGTTTTCTCCCCGGAATCGGATGAGGATTTATAGTATTTGAATTTAAACTGCAAAGGGCAGGAAAATAAGATCAAACAACTTCCATCCAATCTGCAGCCTTTCCGCAGATTTTTTATCCGGTCGCCCCTCTGTTTGTATAACCAATAACAACAATAAGGCATTTTGGAAGCTTCATGGGTGGATTGATAGATTATTAATTTTACTGTGCACTTCATTTTCTACAATGTGCGCTTTCATAATGTTTAAGCGCGAATTAAAATTATTTCAACGTATTGCCAAATTAAAAATTATGGAAATGTGTTTCAGCTCCTCCTGTAAAGGAGCACAACCCCAATGCTATGTTCATCATCATGTAATTGAAATTAAGCTTAGGGTTGTTTTCGAATCAGGAAAATGTATCATTCTAATTTAATTTTATTTGAACATTTGTTAGGGAAGGAATTCCAAATCAAATTAAGCATAAGTGGCTTTATATGTCATTATTGTACAGAGTGGCCATATTACGTATGTTTTTCAGGTGAATTTTATTACTATTATAGACGAAAACTACTCGATATATAGGGTGAATCATAATTAGGAGTAAAAAAATTAACTAAAGCTTCTTCAGACCAAAAACAAAGCAATTAACAGTATACAATTTGGTACCAACATGCGCTCTAAAAATACAGAGTGTTAATCAGAAAAAATATTAGGAAATTCAACATTTGAATTCTTAAAATCAAGACAACAGACGTTCTTCCAACAAGACGGGGCATCTTCACACAATGGCAGAACCGTTACAGAATGGTTAAGTGACCATGTCAATGGTAGATGGATTGGCCGGTTTGGTCCTGTGATATGGCGGATTTGGAATCCCAACTTCAATTCGCTGGATTTCTTTTTATGGGGTTTTTAAAGCAGTTGTTTTACCGTGAGGTAATTAACACGAGCGATCAGTTACAGCAAAACATTTTCAAAGTTGCTAATGAAATTCGTGAAAGCTGTAATATTGAGCAAGTGTTTGAATTACTAGTACGACGGTACCATGCTTGTATTGGGTCTGGAAGGGAGCATTTTGAACATTTGCTATAGTTTTCTATTTTTTTTTGTTAATTTGGTGTTTGTTATAATATATTTTCAAATTAATCGGGTAAATATTGAGAGATAAAAAAAAACTGATCCTCCGCGGGCTGTGGAAATTCAAACGTATGAATAATATATTGGTGGCACTGTAAGTCTATGTTAAATTCGAGGTTAGCAGGTTAGGTTTTGCGTCAGTCTGTGTCAAAACTGACGCAAAACCTAACCTACTAACAAGTTTTCTTCAGTGTCACCTACGGTAGCCCTTAAAACTTTTTCTGCTCTTACTTCCAATTCTACTGGATTGGATCAGCTAAATATTAGATTATTGCGTTTATGTTTTCCCTTTTTGCTCCCTTATATTTGTCACATTATAAATTTTTGTTTTGAAAATAGCATCTTCCCTGCCTGCTGGAAGCAAGCCTTTATCATTCCTTTGCCTAAAGTTAGTAATCCTACTCAACTTAAAGATTTACGGCCTATCAGTATTTTGCCGGTTTTATCCAAGGTTATGGAAAAAATTCTCAAATTAAACTGCATTTGAATAAATATAAAATTCTTCCAGATACTCAATCTGGATTTCGAGCTGGACATAGTTGTACAACCGCTCTTTTAAATATTACAGACGACATTATTTCTGAAGTTAATAAAAATAAACTAACTATTCTTGTATTACTAGATTACACAAAATCATTTGATACTATAAATCTATTCTTTCTTTTATTGGGTTCACTTCTAACGCTGCACTAGTAATTAATAATTATTTGTCTAACAGATCACAACGTGTTCGCTTATCAGATGAATTTTCCAATGCGAGGTAATTAATAAGAGGAGTGCCACAAGGTTCTATTCTAGGGCCTCTTCTGTTTTCCATATACATTGCTAATTTGCCTAATTCCATTAATAATTGTCAATCTCATTTTTACGCAGATGATACCCAGTTGTATTATTCATTTGAACCAACTAATATTTGTGTAGCAAATGCTTGAGTTAATGCTGATCTTATGTCACTTGTTGATATCTCTAAAGATCACGCTTTGAAAATTAATCCCAGCAAGTCTGCCGTTCTTCTTTTTGGGAGGCCAAAAGTTAGAGATGAAATTCTCTCTCATGTAAATATTAAAATTGATGGCATGACATTACCAGTGTACAGCGACTCTAAAAATTTAGGAATCGTTATTGATTCTAATCTCCGATTTAAAACTTATATTAATAACCTAATTCAAAAATCTTTCGCTAATATTAAACTTTTATATTCTAACAGACACTTTTTAGATTTTCGCACTAAGATTATGCTGTGTAATTCACTAGTGCTTTCCTTGTTTAACTACGGAGATGCAGTGTATGGTCTGTGTATCGATAAAAATTATTCTTATAAAATTCAAAAAATACAAAATGCATGTATTCGGCTAATATACGGTATTAGAAAATTTGAACACGTGTCGCATAAGCTCTGCATTCTTAATTCGCTGAACATGGAAAATCGTCGGTTATTACATCACGCTTGTATAACGTAATGTTTTTTAAAACTCTTGCTTATCTATATAGAAAAATCAGATATAGAACTGAGATTCATAACCTTAATTTACGGCACCGCGGTCTGTTAGCACTACAATCACGCAGTACTCAATTCTTTGAAAGGTCCTTTTCATAATGGTGTTGCAGCTATCGACAATAAACTACCAAACTATCTTAAAGCCTACCCCTCTTCGCGATTTAAGAAGCACTGTAAGCTGTACTTGCTTGGTTGAGCAGAACAGTGGTAGAGGGTTCTGATGTGCCACGCTCTTAAATATTTATTTGTTTTATTACTTACTTGTTTTTGTAAAATCGCCGTTCATGTTTATTAAATTTATATATTGGTTTTTTTGGGTTAAGTGGAAGAGCAGATGGTTCTTTTTATGAGCCAATCTGAACTTCGCCCTTGCACTTTATTCTCATTTTTGTTTCATTTGTGTAGTACTGTGTAGTATATTATGTGCAATAAAGACTATTATTATTATTATTATTATTATTATTTGTACGGTTATAAACATTTAATACATAACGCCCATATAATCCTCTACATTGCAAATCATTTTGTATTATTTTATTATCATCTCATTCTGAACGTTATTAAATCAAATCCGTCAGCTACAAATTAAACCGTATTTGCCATTCCAAACATTTCATATTATTAATCTCTGAACTTAATCCTCTGAAACTTGTATTATCTCATGCTAACCTTTCTTCCCTCAACTACTAATTACTGCTGCTCATCTCAAGCGCATTTATTAACGTAAGAAGCTGACCATTGTGCAATAAATAAAATATTGAATTATGTGCTCATGTTGACCTATTTCATTATGTTAATTAAGACACCAGAATACCGTGGGCATAAAACTACCTCAATATATCCTTGCAAATAGCCTTTCTTTTCGTTCAAAAGAAATTCTTTGTGACGGTTTGTGTTCTTCTCTTCGGGTTCTCTTCTTATTTCTTTTCCATATACCTATGACGTGAACACAATTCGATCGAAAAGAGGATAAAATCCAGTTTTTCAAAACCCAGATTTTATGTTTTGGTGTCATGGCACATTCAAATGCAACGCTTACACAATCAGCAACGTGATAAATAGATAAAGGTGTTCCATGATGATGCAGAACCCATTAATCAACAACAGTATTACCGTAATTCGTGAAGATAGCCAACACTGATGTTGTATGTTACCAATGCATTGGTAATATGGAGTAGCCTAACAATTATAGCCCAATTTCTTTACTTAATTAAGAGTGTATAAAGTGAAATGTATCTCGTGTTTATCGACTATAATAATAATATCGCCTTTTACTGCTGTTTTCATAAGAAATATAAAACAAATAAGTAGCCACTGTAAATTCAAATAAAATCAGGCCGATACAGAGGATGCTGCAAAAATGGCGTATTAATTCGATGGTACGTTATTAACGGATACTCCCAGTTTACACTTTTAAATACGCCTTCGAGAGCCATTATGAAGAGCTAGAGAGATATCAGATCGCCTTGGCGGACTCCGTGCATATTGGTATTGGCTCTGTTTCTTCTGGTGTTTGGATGGCCATAGATGTTTGTTTCTATGTAAATGTGTTTAGTCAAAGTCATATACCTATTGTCCATTCTTCCATTCCACAAGGACTGTTGTATTGCCCATGTTTCGATACTATCGAACGCCTTTTCATAGTCAATCAGGCCTACATAGAATAGTAGATGTTATGCATTTGCTTTTTCTGTCAACATTTTGACCGTCAACAGATGACCGACCGTACTAAATCCTTTTCGGAATCCAGCTTGTTTATTTGATAAGTACATTTTTAATTTTCCTCTCTACTTTTTTTAATATTATTTTCGACAAAATTCTATACCGGGTGCTGACTTGCGCGACGCACCATAGGAATTTGCATACTAAATTCTTTATGTTCAATTATTTGCTCCCCTAATTATTTTAGAGCTAAAGTGTAAATACATTTTTTGTAGAGAAAAAAATACTGTATTCATTCATACGGTTGCTAACAATTTTTCATTTTCCGGAACCGAAGGAATGCAAAAAACAAACTAGCATTTTCACAAAAATCAGTGATGCCATGGAATTATTCAAACAAGCCAATGCCAACGCAAATGCGTGCGGCGCGACAATCTGTGCTGTTTGTTTGTTTGTCATTGATGTTTGACGTTTATAATAATTCATTATTAATTATGTTCTGCTTAATGTCTCTAAGGTACCCAGACCTTGTCCATAACAAAAATGGTTTTACGAGTATGGTAGACGTTCGTTAAGCAAGCTCCTTGTTTATTGTAAAATAACTGTATCGGCAAATTCCAAACAGTACAACCATTAATAGACTGATTCATTTTAAGTTTAAGTCTACAGGAACGTTATTAAATAGTTGTAGGTGCAATAATGAGGTTCAGAAATTACACCAATACGAGAAAAGCGACAATACGTTCAATCTTTTGACGGCAGTGACTGGATGATCGCCCCGCACGCACTTGCGTTGGCATTGGCTTGTTTCAATAATTCCATGGCAACAGTGATTTTTGTGAAAATGCTAGTTTGATTTTTTGCATCCCTTCGGTTCTGGAAAATGAAAAATTGTTAGCAACAGTATGAATGGATGCAGTATTTTTTTCTCTACAAAAAATGTATTTACACTTTAGCTCTAAAATAATTAGGGGAGCAAATAATTGAACATAAAGAATTTACTATGCAAATTCCTATGGTGCGTCGCGCAAGTCAGCACCCGGTATATTTGAGATAAGAATGTTATAGGTCTGTAGTTTTTTAGTTCTAATTTATTTCCCTTCTTATATGGCAGTGTTGTGGTTGCTTCCTTCCATTCTTCTACTATCTTTCCCGTTTTTAAGCACTTACTAAATAGTGTTCTTAATACTTTTATAATTTCTTCGCCTTCCTTTATTATTAGTTCTGTTGATGTTTTGTCTTTTTCTTAAACTTTTTGGTTTTTCATTTTAGGCAATGCAATTTTATTTCTTCGTCGTCAATTTCTGGGATGCCTTCTGAATTTACATTTTTTAAAACTTTTCTTTGGTTTGTTCATGGTCTTCTTGTTGTGACTAATATACCGTGTGTCCACAGAAGTACGCACCATAGAGGTAAGATAATGCTAATAGAATATAAATATCAACCAGTGCTGTGACCACCGTCCCTTTTCTTGTACCATTTATAACAATATTGTTTCATACAGTGGCGAGTCAGAAGCCAGAAAACAACGTTTTTGCGTGCCGGCGATCACAGCATTAGCCGATCTTTCGATTCTATTTGGTTATCCCTATGGTGCGTCCTCCTGTGGACACACGGTATAAAAATAAAATTTTATATAATATTCTTGGATTCTTTTTGTATGTATGTATGTATTATCTGTAACCTCATTTACCTTGCGGTGTCGAGGCAGGTGCTTTATGCCCTGGCATCTGGCGGTACAATGATCAACTTGCCCCGGATTCGCGATACAGAGTTAGATCGCGCCTTTCGTACTTGCGCAGCAACCATTGTATGAAGTGTGTATTGGTGATGTGTTGACCTTGTTAATCTATCTCTTAGGTCTGTGGTTCTGAGTAGAGCACAGTTAATTTGGTGCCTCACCGAGCCCGATTCCAATCACGAAGGCGGAAAAATCCCGACCCCCGCGTTATTCGAACCGAGGACTTGCTTAATGCAAGTCTGGCGCTTACCCAACAGCGCCACGCGGCTTCTTTGTGGATTATTTTTCTTATTTCGTTTTTGTTTCTTAGTTTTTACTTCCTTTTACGATAAAGGAAGTATTGGATTCACCCCAAAATTCGAAATTGAGTTTTCAACAGATCTTCACGTTTTAGTGTCCTCTGAACCCAAAAAAAGTATTTTTTTTATTGGCCTGTCTGTCTGTCTGTCTGTCTGTGAACAGAAAATCTCAAAAACGAAAAAAGGTATGGCGTTGAAACATCATATGTAGGTTTTGTGTACCATGTAGATGAGACAGCAAGCTTTTGAAGAAAATCGCATAACCAGAAGTAGGTATTTACTCTTGCGATTTTTCAGTTTATTTCGATTTTTTCAAAAACGGCTCTAACGATTTTTTTAAACTTTACATTTTTATTACATTTTAATGTGTATTGATGTGAGATAGGTGATTTTCCAGTTAAATACTTCTAAAATGGGTTTCTTTTGTTTTTTTAAAATTTTTATTCACTCCTATTTTAAATAGAACACCGGGTATATTATTACATTTTTGAATTCAGCTTAAAATTCTAGAGAAAATTTGACTCTTGAACTAACACTCTATTTTGTACAGTTTTTGTAAAATTTTTAATTTTTGAAAATTTTTGACAAATGCTTAAAAATGTAAAATAAAATTTTTGGCTAATTATAAGATCACTGTAAAAGGAAGTTGTGTGCGTGTATCACACCAGATTTTTTACATTCTCTTACCTTTATTGCTATCAAAGTGTTTTTGCCTACGTTTGGTTTCAGTACTTTCATATTTTGGTTCTTCTTTATGACTGTTATGGTTTTTCGTATTAAGTTATTAAATTTTGCATACTATACTGTTTTTTGTTTGTTTTGTTGCAGTAATTGTCTTCTCTGTTTCAACATTTTTTTACTTTATTTGATATGGTTTCTCTTTTCTGATTTTCTTTTGGATATACTTTTTGTGGTGACTTTATTACTGCTGTTGTTAATGATTGATTAATTTGATTTATGTTCATGTTTGAAGGCTTTTGCTGTTGTAGAAGCTTTTTGACTTCGTCTCTATATTTTTCGGAGTTTATTGCCTGTATATTTGGGTTGTAATTCTTTTTGAATCTTTGTAGTCTATCAATTTTTGTATTTATTTATATCTTGGCTCTAACCATTATGTGGTCGCTTTCTATAGTTAATGTGTTTAACACAGCTGCATCTTTTATAATTTCTCTATTTTTTGTTCGTACAAAATCGATCTCATTTTTAGTATCTCTGTTTGTACTGATCCATGTCCATTTCTATTGAGGTTTCTTTCCAAAGAATGAGTTCATTGTATAGACATTCTCTTGTTCCAGAAAATTGTACACGTCCCCTCTATTGTTTTTTATGTCACATCGTCTTCGTCCTGTCTCCTTCCCAATCTTGCATTAACGTCTTCTATGTAATTTGTATTGAGATGAGACTATTCATTACCACAAGTGGTTTGTATACGTTCTCGTATAAGCTCTCTACCTTTTCGTCTTCATATGAGTGTGTAGGGGCATATCGATACATCTGTTAGGATACTTATCGTTTAATTATCTGTCTATACTGTACTTTCGTGGGGTAGTGCATAAATTCGTTATAAATTCAAGGAATAACCTTTGGACAAAACTCTAGGACTCGTCGACTTTTATTTTTGTTTGTGCATTTTTAAATAAAATCTATACATACAGGGTGACCGGCGTAGGAGGTATTACATCATCGATGTTTTTTTACACGGCAACCCCTTTTTTTATTACGGAATTTGAAAGAACGCATTTTTCACTTACGCTCATATACTCAAAAATCAGCTAAGCGTAATTAAAAAAATGCGTTCATTCATATTCCGTAATAAAAATGTGGATTGCCATTTAAAAAAAAACATCCATGAAGTAATTCCTTCTACACGGTCACCCTATGTATAGATTTTATTTGAAAAAATGCGCGAATAAAAATAGAAGTCGACGGGTTACAGTGTTTTGTCCAAAAGTTATTCCTTGAATTTTTAACGAATTTGTCCACAACTTCACGAAAGTATGGTATATAAGTTACTCTATCTGTTATTGATTTATAGATGTTTATTCTAGTCACGATGCTTTTAGATATGATGAAACCTACGCCTCTTATTCTATTTTGTTCGCATTTGGAGTGGTATAACATATTGCCTGAGTTGAGTCTTACGTTTTTTTCCTCCTTTGTTCTGACTTCCGCAAGTCCAGTTCGTTCCATTTGACTCTTTTTAATTTCTCCTCTATTATTTGTATTATTTCGTCTGGATTTAAAGTTTTGACATTGTATGTGCCGATGTAGAGTGTTGTGTGTTTTGTTTGATTCGTTAACCTTTGAATAGTCGAATTTAACCCCCCCCCCCCTCCTTTCCCTCGCAGAATCCATGGGGCGAACTACCGAAGTAGTGTGGGAATCTGAACTTGTTCTACACATAATCCGTTATTTTTTTAACTCGACATTTGAATTTGAGGGATCATCTGTATATCCTATTGTTGAGAGTGACACTGTCGGTTTCATTGTGACAACATGGTACACATTCCACTATAGAGGCCCTAGGACTGAGCTCTGTTGCACACTCGTCGTAATTTTCAAATCGATTTCATCAGCGACTTCCAGTCGTTTTTATTCAAATAGCTTTCCACAGTAGTTACTAATTTCAAGCTGCCTCAGTTCTTCTATTGTTCCTCGGGGCGGTTCCACGTCTATTTTGACCATTATGCATAACCGTTAAGAATTTGTAGCGGCTCGTATTACGGTCGCCTGCAATACTTTGTGATCCAGCCATGGCATGGATAGCGCTTCTGCCCTTACGAATATCCAAATTGGTGATATATGTTTGGCGTGTTCTGCTAGATGTTATGTTTGCACTGTTTAGCGGCTGCGTTCATCAGGGATACTGTTCTGCATTTTTACGGTGCTTCACCTTTTTCCTTCGGTTTTTCTAGTAAAACTAGTTTTTTTTATTCTCAACTTGTGGAAAAGGTTGGCCTTATGAGGACTTTATTGTATGGCTTTGCGCTATATTGTGAGTGCCTGAAGATTAGTAAGTATACCACCTCTCGTGGAAGACTATCGGGGATAGGTATCTCTCTAGGTTTTAATATCGATAGACCCTGGATTACCTCTCCTTTAGATATGCACCCTACTTGTTCAACTTCATATTTTTCTATAATGACGTCTTATTCAAGTTTTACATCAAGATGTGTCTACAACATCAGGCTTAGTTTCTGGGTTGCAATTTGGAACCATCTCCCAATATATTACAGCCCATTTCACTGTTGAGGTTTGGCCAGGCTGCTTCCCTTGCTTTCATGATTCTAGTCATGAAAGGCGAAACACACCTAAAAAACAGATTATACATCTTTCTCAACAAAACTGCTACTCCCATCTGTTACAGCCTAAAATCGACTTTACGAGAAAAGAACATGGCACCACGTCGGGATGATAGTTTGTTGCCACATAAAAACTACATCACGAAAAAATGGGGAAATTCCCGGATTGATTGCCCCAACTCCGTTACGATAGGCTGTAACAAGGAGATGTGGGCTCTAAAACGCTCAGTGAGAAGGGCGAGATCTTTACTACCTTAAATTAGGGCTACGATTCCATAAACGAAATACAGATGTTAAATGTTTAGCGAAACCACATTTGTCGGTAAATCCGTTTACGTAAAAGTGGAAACCATAAATGGAGCTTAAAAGGTGGTTGCAGTGCTCGATTTTGACCTGCGGCCAGCCTCAGCGAACTTAACTTTAGTTCATTTTCTCCAAAACTCCTCCGCATTCCTTACACAGAGAACACAAAATACAAATACCATGCTGCACTCGATATACGAAATAATAACGCACAGATTAATTAATATGAAATCTATTGACTTAAAGACATGTGAAATAGTTGTACGAACATGCAAACCAATAAATAAGTTAGTAGCTTTAAAATTATTTGACAGGAACAAAGTTCATCTACAATAATGACATCCGCAATCGTGAATTTGACAAGAAAATTTAATGCGGCGATATTCATTAAAAGCAAACCATAAAATTTCAAATTGGGTGCTCGTCATACAGCAGCTTAAGTTACACGCACATATTGCGAACAGCGTCGCACAGAAGGGTTTGAAATGCACTGTAATAACTAGAACAATACTTGGTTTGCAGAATCCCGGGAGCCACCATTGATGTCCACTGAAGTTGCTGGCGACCGACGAAACCGCAACTGTTTAAAAGGGTGTTTGCGAAAGGCGAGAATAAGACTTCACAATAATGTTTACTACAGCCAGGAGTTGAATCGACAATAATCCCCCCCACAGAGGGTAAATCAACGACGAAACGAAACTTTCAACTTGCGAGATGCAACACGATGTCTGGTTCAGATAGAGCTGGTGCCTTTGAAAATCCGGTATATAAATCCGCTGACGCGAAAATGAAAGTCTCGCACCTTCCAGCTAAGGATTCTTCGACCACAACTACCTCGTTTAATATCACTTCAACTCTGACAGTTAGCACACATCTCAACGACGGAGACGGACAACTAGACGAGGCTAACTCGACGCGGACCCAACTCGATCCGAGCCCAACTCGACGCGGGACAACTCGACGCCACGAATTATTAATTCTACACATTACCCTTTTTCTGTGACGTCAGAAATAACAAAACATAGCGTTTAAAACGTATGTCTTATATTGCATTGAAATTCAAAGAGATGATTTAGATCGCAGGTAGTATACCGAACCTTTAATGTAAGGGATGCTCTAAATAGCACATTATTCAAACCAAGACATTCTTGACCTATGTAATCCGACGTTTCTCCCCTTCGAAGAAGTCTCTAACGCTTAAAATAAGATTTTAGGCTTGCTCGCTTGCTTGTTATTGCGCGTTATTTTACTGTCATTTTGGACAAATGTCACACTGAAAGTATTATAAAACAAGTCATACTCAAAGCCGACCTGACCAAAAACTGCAGATTTTTTATTTCGTCCAGTTCCTTATAACGGGTGTTCATAAACAGTCGTCATCCCAGTAGGTTTTGACTTCAGAAACGTATGTCTATTAACATTGAGAAAAAATGCGCTATGACAGTACTCAATGACGTTTCATTGTGTTGCACGAATTAATCAACGACATAACATTTTGTTTTTCAAAGCAACTGGGATGACGACTGTTTATGAACACCCGTTAGTTAAATAAAGAGAGAAAATTGTTATGTCACAGCAAAAGGGTATTGTGTAGATTATAGTACAGTATTTTGGAAGAAAAAAACAAAACACAACGGTTATTAATTTTTACGTAAAAATAAACAAATAAATAACCGGATCTAGGAAAGACAATTTACAAAGGGAAAATTTACCAGTTTATTCAAAATTATGGTATGGATAGTTTGTGTAGCTTAATTTACATAATCTTCCCATAATGCAACAGCTATAGTCACAAAAGGTATTTACAATAATATGTACAGTGTTCAAATTGTTTTGTTTTGTTAAACATTTTTAAGAATTTTTTTAAATTGTTGTTTGCAGTCACAAAAAATATTTGCAATCATATATGTGCAGTGTTTACAAATATATGTTCTTACGATTTGTTAAACATTTAACAAATAAGATTTTTTTACAAGTTTTTACAGTCAAAAAATATTTACAATTATATGTACAGTGTTTAAATTTTTTTATTATACATATAACAAATAAGGAATTTTTTATAGTCAAAACATATTTGCAATTGTATGTACAGTGTTTATTTTTTTTTGTTCTTTAAACATTTAACACTTTTTTTAAAATGTGCGTATTAATTCATTTCAAAATTATGTAAAAATTCCTTCTATTATACTTCTGTTAGCATAATCTCTTACTAAATTTAATATTCTTAAATCTACTTCCCTAAATTTTCTTAATTTCATTGGAGGATTATGTTCGGCTACAAAGTGTTCATAATAGGTATCTCTACTAAACTGAACTTTTTTCAGACCTATAATTTTCCAAATAGTTGCATGATTTGTAGATAATTCTTGTTGTCAACGTCGATGGGCTGCTTCTGCGTGGTTTTTTGTTCTATCCTCTTCATTTAAAACACGATCGTATAAATTCCACATACTATGAGAAAAGAGTGATGGTCTTCTTCCGTTTCCACGTCGGTTACGTCCTCCAATATAATTCTTCAAACCAGTCTAATATTGGAATAAGTTCATCTGGCACTACATCCGATAGTTGCAGCAAAGCAACAAATGCGAATGTGGTGATCATCCTTGCTAGTAAGAAAAAATCTGCGTCGTTCTCGTATTCCCGTTTAAGTCCTGCATGATAAAGGTGTTTCTTCATGTTTTGCGCCAAATAGAAAAAGCAACCCCTTAACTGAACGCCAGGAACAATTCGTCGTAAGTCGAACGCTGCTTATTTGGAAGAAGACAATAAAATAGAGTAGGTACTCCTCCATATTATTTACACATTATTACGTAAATTTGCGAAAACAAGGGTGAACAGAATTTAAACGTACCATCAGCATAAAACTCTTTGCAGTCTTTCATAACCTCTAAAAGTCGGTGTCTGCCAAATATTAAGATTCGAGACAACCCTGGTCCACTATCAGATAACAGAAATTGCTCTTCATTTCCTACTTGTGGTTGATACATTTTATCACTATCAGGAATTTCCAAAGCTTCTAAACTCCTTGGGTTTGCAGGAACGGATATCACTTTATTTCTTTTTCTTCGCACAAGTTTCTTGAGGGTAGGTATTGTTGGCAATTGTCCTTGAGCAGCAACACTAGTACCAACAAGACATTCATAAATGACTTGCACGCTTGATTCTAATGTTGATTCAGCGCGACGTTTAATTGCAGTAACCACACGATCGGCTTCAACCTCAGCAGCACTAGAATAATAATAATTGCAGCCAGGGCCAACACATTAAATAGGTAAATTTCATAATCTTTCCTTGCTACTATTTAAATAATTTTCGAAGAAACATATTCTAATCTAGTAATTACATTCAGAAATATTAAAAACACATTAAACAAGTAAATTTCACAATCCTTTCTAACTACTATTTAAATTATCTTCCAAGAATTCTATTCGAATCTAGTTTACATTCGGAAATATTAAAAACACATTAAATGGGTAGATTTCACAATCCTTAACGATTTTCTAAATATTTTCACATATAATCTCATAAGAGCATTAATTCTTTCCGGAAATTTTTTTGAGTGCGGTCCAACAACGTCGCATTAATTTGCACGAGCGGGACGCGAGGGCAAATTAGAACGTTGTTGGAATGCACGAAAATAATTTCCGGATATGAATTAATGCTCGAATGCAGATTCGGTAAGAAAATCGTAACGATACAAGCCCTCACAGTTAGGCTGATCTACCTACAAAAAATTTCCAAGAAATTTTTTTATTGTCTTGGTTACGGCTCGTAAACTAATTTTTCTATTGGCCATTAATGAGTGTCGTACGATTTTCCTATGTAATCTATTCTAATCAATCTATGACATTTGTCTACCTAAAGACTTGTTTACTAATATTTAAAAAAGTTAAGAACCCTGCACACAATACCCCTGCTACCAACTAATTTTTGTTATCGATGAATAGATTTTCCATGAACATTCAATGTTATTCGTTTATACTTTCTGTTTTACTTGGCTCAGTGAAATAAAAATTCCCTGATATGCACGATTGCTTAGTAAAACTAGACACCCTGTATTATAAAAATTAGACGGTTTAATTAAAGTCAAATGTTATTTACGAAAACAAGGCATTTAGCATAAAAATATCAAATGTAAAGGAAAAAAATTCAATTGATATCACTATTAATCGCCATATAAAAACACCCTGTATCTGTGAAACGTACTACACGATTTTTTTCAATTGAAGGTTATCAGTTACTATTATTTCCTTATCCTACTTTTATTTGTACTGCAGTTTCGAAAAATGCAGAATACGCACATAGTTGCGTTGTTTTTGGACACCATGTATACTACAAATCATAGGTTTTTTAGAATATCATAATTAAACGGGGTCTTCTACATAAGGGGAATCACATTTATATGTCAAACTTGATAAGCAATATAAGGTTTATGTTAGCATTTTTGTATACCTACGTTAGCACTTGGCCAACTTTAACACCTTGTATCTCAGAAACCTATTATAGGATTCCTTTTTCCTGTGGATTTTTTAAGGACCTTTAGTACTACGTTACATTAGAATTTCATCAAATTGTGATCGGTAAAAAAATACTGATACTGATACTGAGATATATAGCTATATTAAACAATAATAGGCAGATTATTTAAATTACTCCTACACATGCTATTTATACCATAATTTTCGATAAATTTTACCAACGGTAACTTGTCTCTCCTAGATCTGGTTATTTTTTGTTTATATTTACGTAAAAGTTAATGACCGTTATGTTTTTGTTATCATCCAAAATACTGTTCTAATAATTCCTGGCGTCGAGTTGTCCCGCGTCAAATTGGGCTCGGATCGAGTTGTGTCCGCATCGAGTTGGCCGAGTCTAGTTTTCCTAGATCGCTCAACGAAACAGCTAAGGTTGCCACGAAGCGGAACAGTTCACAAATTCAACGGGCACACAAACACCACAGCTCCAAAAAGCACACAGTTAATTTTAACTACTTAAGGCACCCCAGCAACGCGGGGCTGCGCATACTAAGCTCGACAAGGATCGCTGCGGTGTAGAATCTTATAAAAATGTAGCACTAATGTTGAAACGTAAAGTGCGGAAGTTTCGAAACTTGATTAAATTGCCAAACTAAACCTGAATATGACGGAAAAGGGCGAAAATACATCAAATTGTCCTCACACATCAGATAACACCCTACGAAAACTAAAAGTATTTATACTTAATAAACCACATAACCCAGAGCTCAGCTTAGAAAATGTAATGAATACTATAAGCACCTATTTTATGCCTGTCCTCACACAAGTGTGTTATCTTACGATTGCAGTTTGCCTAGAAATGAGGATGGCTCTTATTTTCTTAATTCTGAGAATCGCCTTGTATATGAAATAACTGATTAAGGCTTGAAATATACCTCACTCATTCTATATGACCGACAACCAGCCGCTCAAGATACTATAGATATAATATGTAGACTGTGGAAGTTGCCTAGCGAAACCTTTGTGTATATGACAAAGAGATATCCATCACTCCAATAACACATACTTAGGTAGACACAATCAGGTGGCCCAAGTAATCCATTGCCAGTTAGTCTTGAAATATAAAGAATCCACCACCTATTTATAAATACTTACCATGTGCAGTTTTAGTGCCAAAACACATGGTACTATATTGGGACAGAAAGATAATCACAGATAGAAAATAAGACTACAATCGCCCTTACATAATCTTCATCGATAAATTAACAAAAAATTATCGTTGTTGACATTGGATAGCGACTGGCAAACAACTGCCATAACAAGGAAAATAAAGAAGTGAATAAACATCAACACCTTTTTCACATTACTTCAGGGAGCGCGGTCGTCACTTAAACCCAAACGTAAACTAGGTAAAATCCAGACTGCCCGGGGCAGGAGTCGAACTCTCGCCCCATTTGATCCGAGCGTTCCGTATTTTCACTGTGGCTTCAGCAGTAGCTGCTGACGCAACTAGCCCATTATCAAAACCTAGCAATAAAAATCTAACCTACCTGTTAATTAACCGATTTTCAAATAATCTCTACCAGAATATCAACTACAGGGGTAGTCACCAAACTTACAAGTTTAATAAGAATCAGAAAGCTGCTCCTTTGCAGAGATGTTACATAGTAAGCAAGTTTTTAAATGTTTGACAGAATAAGATTAGTTTATTCGTTGTTTACCATAAAACACGAGTAAAACCATTTTATCTTTAAAAATATCTACAGCTGCTTGCTGCATTTTAAGTTCGTTTGTCATATACATATAGCAGTGAAATATAGTCTCTTCCTCGGTGTATTAATTTGCAAGTTTGCTTTGTTAAGTTGTTTATACTAGATAAATAGAGTTATGTTATTGTTTGAAAGGCAAACTAACATTTCACTACAAAAACTATATGGAAAAGCTTTTAAACAAAAGCTTCAACACTATGCTATTTTCCTATTAAAACCTGTTTATTTACACTTGAAGTTCTCTAATTTGGTCTGTGTATAATAATCAAAAGTAAATTGTTTTATTTATGTAAATATACCGAGTTAGGAGTCCACTTTTGAATTCTTTCCGATGGTTTTCAGTTTGTATAAATCGCGAAGCACTTGACAATGCAGAAAAGTGAGTTATATTATCGACAATAACTCCTCTGCATGTCTAACTAACAGTTGAACAAGTATTGGATCAAGTTTAAATAGCAATTATTATTTAGGCTGATTTAGCTGAAAAGAAACACCCCATCTAAAGCTCAGGTTAGAGTATACGTTGTTAACACCCTAAAATTAAATACGTATTTGAGGTTTCGTATCACATAGATATTTCTAAAATATTAACCACCTTGTATTAATTTCACTTATAAAACGTATTTTACTAGTTACTTTAATTCATCCTTAATGTATTACATATAAGTTGGAAAATCTGTCGGTGTAATTAACCCTCGGATGACCAACCTAATACATGGAATGCAAAATGAGGTCAAAATTGATGCTATCTATTTTTTATTATAAAAAAATTGTGAACCGATTTTTAGTTCATACTGTTTCTTTAGAATGTAAAAATACACTTTTTAAGTAACAAAATTAACAGTTCAGGCAATTAATAATAAAACTAACACAAATATGTACAGCGTCTACAAAATGTTTCCAAATATTTGTATTGATGATTTCTTAGACAAATTTTACTCTTTATAAAAGTTTGTGCATCATTTAAAACCAATTTTAGAAAGACGATATTTTTCAATTCGTTTTCGTTTGGCGCAAAATTTTTATTTTTATTGTCGACAACTTCAGCGTCAACGGATGACAAACACACGATGACGATGTTTACTACCAATGTGCAAGTCGCTGCATGTCAGCAATACCTACTACGGAAATGTGCACTTCTCATCCCGAGCTAAACAGACGCAACACTATGAACAGTAAAATAAAAAATTAGAAGGAAGTTGCAGAAACTATGGCTTTTTTTGGGGGGCAGACCGCAATCTGCAAGTCCCAGAGATTCAACGATTCCAAATAAGCGGCAAAAGCCAAACACAGTCCCAGTGGCTGACATCAGGTATGACAATATTGTACAATAGGACAATTTTGACCTCAAAGAAAGAAAGAAAAAAATACCCCGATTGGTCATCCGAAGGTTAATGATCGTCTTTGACTCATATTCAAAATATCAAGTTAATTTAATATCTTCAAAAAGACCTAAAATCATTTCAGTTTAAATTCAAAGTGTCCATAAAAAACTCTTAAAACAGTGTAGATTGGGTTACTGCAAGAAATTAGTAGTTTGTCTCCTTGTTGTTTTATTTGCTTATTTGTACACGATATTAACTGTCCAAGGTTTCAGTTGTTGAAATGTATTCCTACAGCTGTTGAACTAAATTCTGGCAACCGAGGTCATACTGAAAACACGGAACGCTCGAGCGAGAGTCCGCTTTCCGGCGCGGCCGAGCCGGGTTCACTTAGTTAAAGATTAGGTTAAGAGTGTATTAGTTACAGTCCCACCCTTTGACCTAACGCATAAGCGGCTGGAACGGCAGTCCTTAAAGTAAACTAAATTATTTAAAAAAATTGTAGCACCAGTAGTGTTATTATTCGCGTGACGCCACGTCCCTATCAACAGGAAAACTTCTTAGGAATTGTTTGTTTTGGTTCTGGCTTTCCGTTTTTACCCGCACATCTGCATTTTGATCAATATTTTGAAGTGACCTGCCGTTGTTCGTTCTTTGCAGTAAAATAAGCTTTCTGAAAAACTCACAAGTAAACTCCATAATGTGTAATAACGTTTGCCATCGTCGTGAAGAATATTCTCCTCGCAGAAATTTTAGGGTTGTTCTGCTTTTACTGTAACCTGTGTTTTCACACCTAGAAGACCGATAACAGAAAGTAAACAGGGCGATATAATAACAGACTGCAAAGGAGTAGCAGAGGTGTGGAGGATATATATTGTAATGGTATAACGCTTACAGCAATTCTTGTTGTATTGCAAAAGTACGAAGACTAAACAAAAATTTAAATAGATCCAGCATTGGTATTATATTTATTGCAACAATAAGTCGCTACTAATCATTGATAATTACATAAGACATGATTAGCAATAACTGTTAATTAACTAACAGAGGCTAGTATTTGAACAAAACAGTATCGGCAGAGTTGAGTTCAGCTTATTTTAATAGTCTGTGTTCGGTATGGCAAATGCATCTAATTTATGGTGACTGACAGATTAAATTGTGTAACATCAAGACAAAATAATAATTTGGCTTAAGTACGGAGGTGTCTCGAAGCGCTACAAAAGTTTTATGCAGCATTCTGTAAGTGCATAAAAGCAATCAAAGTGCGGTTAAAGTGCCCCGGAATGACATTTAACAAAAACGCTCCAAAACCTCGTTCAACCAAAGTGACGTAAGGTACTGGTGTATCTGTCTTATATTATTTAACATATACAGTAAATATGTTTCTGGAAAAGTTATGAACAACTCGAAGGAATGAGATAGCAAAATGTATGGATTAAAAATAAACAAAACAGATACAAAAATTATAATCACAAACCGCTTGCAATCGAGATTAAAATAGAAATGTAGTTGGTTATGAAGTTATATTCCGTAAACTCCTATCTGGAGCATAAGGCTTCTACAAAGTTGCGCCATCGGACTCGGTCTCGTGCTAAGGCTTTTATTTCGTTCCAAGTTTTCCTGTTGTCTTTGGCTTCTTTCAGTACTGTGCGCCTCCAGGTTGTCTGAGGTCTGCCTTGTTTTCGCCTTCCTTGAGGGTTTCAATCCATAACCATCCTACTGATTGTATTCTCTTGTTTCCTTGGAGACTGGCCAATCCAACCCCATTTTCGTTCCAGGTCTAGCCAAAATATGTGACAGACTCTGCGGAGGCATTTGTTTACCAATACCTGGAGTTTATTAGATATTGCTTTAGTGATCTTCCAGGTTTCGCAGCCGTATAGTAAAACCGGCTTTACGCTGCTGTTGAATATGCGTAACTTGGTTTTTCTAGAGATGTAGGTCGACGACTAAGTTTTGTGGAGCATTCCAAATGTCTGTCTTGCTTTTCGGATACGACTTTAGACATTTCCTTCAGTTCACGTCCTCTATTTCTTGATCATTAATGTAGAACTTATTTAGAATCTGTGATTCAATTCTCAATGATTTTGTTTTAGGAACATTGACATCAAGTCCTACTAGGGCTGCTTGTGTGGTTAAACGTTGAAGCTTGGTTACCATATCTGCATGTGTGTGAGATAAGAGGCAGATGTCGTCGGCATAGTAAGTACTCCAATCGACGTTGAATGTCCCACGTAATATCTCTACTATCGTTGTGGAAATCTTTCATAATCCAGTCTAAAGTTAGGTTGAATAAAAGTGGGGATAGGGGACAGCCTTGCCTGGCCCCATTTTTAATTTCAATCTTTTCGCTAACTTTATCTTTGTGTAGTATTTGACAGTAGTCATTTGTGTAGAGATCTTTGATAATATTTACTAGCTTTTGTGGGATATCCATGTCTGTCAGTATGTTCCAGATGGCTGTTTGATTTATCCTGTCAAACGCTCTCTTAATATCGAAAAACACTAGATACAGTGGGGACTTCCATTCTAGGGACTGTTCAGTTATTATTCTTCGAGTGTTTATGTGATCTATGCAGCACCTCTCTGATCTGAACCCGGCTTGCGCTTTTCTAATTGTTGGTTCGATGGTATCCATCATTTGTTAAGCAAAATTGTTGTCAGTATTTTGTTGACAGTATTGAGGAAGGTTATCCCTCTCCAGTTACTACAATGATTCAAATCCCATTTCTTAGGTACTTTAATAATGATCCCATCTTTCCATTTTCCTGGAATTTCCTCGTTTTTTCAAACTCCTTATCTACTTTGAGAATATCTGACCTTAGGTTATCACGGCCGGCTGCCTTGTCTGGATGTAAGTGATTGATAGCGCTTTTAATTTCATTTCCTGGGGGTGCGTTTGCGTTTATTCTTACAGGTTAGATGTCCCCGTTTTCAATAATATTTCATATCTCTTCATCATCCCCCTCACGTTCCATTCCGATGATCTCGATATAATATTCTTCCCATCTTCTTATTTTTTTATCTTCACATATTAATAGTTTACCATTCCCATCCCGTATGTTCGTATTTGTCGCTTTTCCTTTGTTAGTTAGCCTGTTTGTCAGCTGGTATAGTTCCATCATGTTATTATGTTTAGCCTCTTCCTCTGCCTTAACTGCAATGTCCTAGTACTATTTTCGTTTATCTTGTCTGTCGCATTAGCTGTTACCCGCGACTTCGTTCGCGCAAGGTTCGTTAGTTGTGTATTAAATAATGACTAATTATTTTTCTGTCATCCCATCCCATCCCACCTATCCCCGTCCTCGTCCCCGTCCTTTTCTCCGTCCCCGTCTATGTACCGTCCCATCCCGTCCCGTCCTGTCTCGTCCTATCCTCTCCCCTTCCATCCCATCCCTTTCCTTCCCTTTCCGTCTCGCCCCGTTGCGTCCCGCCCCATCCCGTCTCGTCCCTTTCCGTCCCGTCCCGTCCCTTTCCTTACCATCCAGTTCCGTCTAGTCCCGTCCTTTCCCGTCCCGTCCCCTCCCCTTCCATATCACCACTTCCCCTCCCTTTCCGTCCCGTCCCGTTCCGCCCCGTATCGACCCTTCCGGTCCCGTCCGTCCCGTCCCTTCCCTTCCCGTCCCGTCCCGTCTCATCCCGTCCCGTCCCGTCCCTTCCCTTATGTCATGTCCACCGTCTTAGACTTAAAAATAAATGCCATTTTCACAATCAACGTGCCAAAAAACCTCAATAACGACACCCATATCGTATTTTAGGCTTATTTACCCCATTTCACCCACTAAGGGGTTGATTTTAGAAAAATCACAAAATAGGTGTTTGCTTATTTGTTTTTAGGAGTACTCCTACGAAGTTTCAAGTCGAAATGTCTATTTAATATTATTTCTCCATACAAAATTGGAACCCCCATTTTACCTCTTTAGGGGTTGAATTTCAAAATATCCTTTATTATTCCTTGTATGCGTCATAAAGGAAACCTCTGTACATAATTTCAGCTTTCTAGGTCCAAGGGTTTGGGCTGGGCGTTGATGAGTGAGTGAGTGAGTGAGTGAGTCAGGACTTTCAGTTATATATATACATACATATATTATTATATATATACAGATTACCTGGTTTGTCTTTCCAAGTGTTTATATTCAGATGCGTTCCTTGTCTCTTTTATGATCAGGTTTTTTTTCCTTCCACTGTATAACGCATTGGTTGAAAGACTCTTCGTTTAGGGGTTAAACTGTAAAGAGTCTTGTAAGGAGTTTCTTCGTCGAAGGTTAACCTGAAATGAGGGGTCCTCCTACGTCGCTACATTTTTATTAATTACTTTAATAAAAAGCAAATTTCTATACACGCAAATCAACAACTAATAGCTACAATTCCTGTAAAAGACAACACTATATAAAAATAACCTAATTATTTCTACGCGCAAAACGCTCTTTCTACTACGCATTTATATTAACAACAATTAGATCTACACGCGCAACGCTGCCTCTAAGCTGCATTTGCATTAGCACTGATTAAGTCACCCAAATCACATCTACTTTTAAGACTTTTTCTTGCTGATAGTCCAAAGCGCCAAACAATAATATTAAATCAACTGACGCCTGTTTTAACAACGCCTTTGTGCTGATAGTTTACTGCGTATAGGTATACCCAGGCACGGTGCGCACAGTACAATAGAGAGATTTCACGTATGCGACGGTACTGGCCACTGCAAATTGACATAATTTGGTCCTGTTCATTTACATTAAGTGGGTCAATTACACAGTATCTGGACTGCGGGCTCTCATAATCCTTCATGATGAAATCTTCGCTTCCGCGTCACTAAACTAGGCTTTCGCTTGTTTTGGTGTCTTCCTGGCTCCAGCTCCCCAATTTTTACCTTCCGCAGAACTTCGACTTGCTCTGTGTCGCTTACCGGCTGCTATTCTTTCGCTTCTCTTCGCTTGTAGTTCCCCAGGACCCATAGGAACTTTGACATTGGCTGAATCTGTATTCAACTTCAAAACTAGGGCACCCGTCGCTCACTTGTAATCGCAAACGAATCAACTATTCTAGCCAAAACAACGCTTACACCCGACACGAATTGCTGCCAGCGCTTGGATTCTGGGGTGAAATCCGCACAACTCATTGGCACGCGTCTAAATCTTCACTATTTTACGAATAAATAGTAAAATGTGCAAATCTGCTATGCCCAAAAATTTTACTTCTATCACAATCAAGCGAGTCAGATCAAGTTTCCGTTTCAACAGCAGCCTAAAAGTTTTGTTGTATTCATTCCGGAAATTTATCACACCCAATCCGTGATCTTGTTTCCTTATAATGCGAGGTACAAGTCTCTCATTAGGTGTATAGTAAAGTTCTTGTAGCTCCATTTAGGGAGTTGTTTCTGTTTCCTCATTGCAAAATTTACCTGCGAGGTCTCCAATGAATTTATAGATTCTTGAAAGGTGTTTCGTAACACTCACATGGTCTGCTAAGAAACCTGAATTGCATCCTGTTTACGTGGCATTTTTTTAGGTTTTTAATGTAGTGACCGTTTATAAGCATCTTACTCTGGTTAAGCCCTGGTCTGTTAATTTAGTAAGTACTAGGCTAAAAACTAGTTTTCTCCAAGCTTTGCTCTTCCATTACTATTGTACAAGCTGTTGTTACGTCGTCATAAAATAATGTAACACATAAACAAAACTAATTAAACCACGTCTAAGCTGACCCGTTCTAGAGAATATACGTTACAGGAAATGATTTGTAAAACGACGTCGTTCTACGAATACAACTTATTAGCGATATTATACAAGTCGAATTAAGTCGTAGCATAGACGACATCACTAAAATACGGAAACACCGTGCAGCAACCGGAGCTTTACGAGCGGGTTTACAAATGAGGGGGAATCCCAGCAGGGCTTTTTGGTGGAAATGCTCTCGGTGCAGCGTAATTTCTTGTATCGTGCAAGCATTTATTTGCTCTCGCGCCCGAATTCGCATCCAGGCCGCAGAGGATGTTGTTTTTCTATTAAAAGATAAGGCATTCCTGTGTCATCTTCCTGCGAGCTTCCGTCGGCTAATGTGGCCGCTGAGAAATTCTCATTAATGTAAATGATATACTGAGCAATACGGAGGCGTGCGGAGCCCCGCTCGTATTTCAAACTCCATCGGAACGGAGTAGGTTTTATATCTCCCCAGTCCGGGTAATGTTTTTTGTAGAATTGTGATGTTAAAATAAAGCAGGTCGCCGTAAAGAAGCTTCGACGGCCTGATAGCGTTTTTTCGCCGGAGTGACGTCGTGCTCTGCGTCGAGGGCTTAAGGTTGTTGGAACCTTTTATTAAACGTGGGGATTTTCAACTGCAGCTTATTTAAGTGTATAGTAAGCGGAAACTGACTCCTAATGAAATCCTGAGAGTGCCATTATGACTGCGAAAGGTTGCAAATTGCTGCATGCATACACCCTTTAAAAGTTTTATTTGCAGCTGTTTCTACCAAGCAAAGGCAAGATAAAATGGAACTATATTAAACTATGTTTTGGATATTCAGAGCCGTTCTTTGAAAATCACTACTACTAAAGTACAAGCAAGAAATTACTAAATAGACAATATGTCAACATAGAATCAAATGCAGTTAATGCAGGTGCAGCTGCCTGTATACTTCAATTTTAAATACTTTAGTGAAAATTTCGATTGTTTACAAAGAAGCAATGAAACCAATAAGAGAAGCACATATATACATATATAAGTAACCAAAAAGATAAACATGAACATACTAGGATGACAATCTCTCTCTGCTGTCGTTAACTTCTATGTAGAAGTGTCGTGATCAAATGGTATCGTTTTGTATGGTTATCGAAGTGTTGACTATTTGTTTCCATTCGCTTCTATTAATAACATCATGGGCTAGTTGGTGAAGAGGCTTTCCAGTAAGAGTTTTAACTTGATCAATCCATCTCTTTGGTGATCTTCAGCGGGGTCTTTTTCCTTCTATGCGACCTTGTATTATCAATTCCTCTAGACTATTACTATCTCTTCTTACAACATGTCTTAAATATTGTAGTATCCTTCTGTATATTGTTGAGAACAGACGTTGTTGTATATTTAGTTCATGTAAGATATAGATGTTTGTTCTTCTTTCAGTCCAGGATATTCTCATCATGCGACGCCAACACCACATCTCGAATGCGTCGATTCTTCTTCTGTCGCGTTCTTTTATTGTCCAAGTTTCTGATGCGTATAATAGGTTTGAGAACACTAGTGATTTTACTATTTTTATTTTGGTTGCTCTAGTTATTTGCCCATATTTCCATATTCGGTTCAGCTTAGCCATGGCATCTTTACTCATTTGTAAACGTCTCCTTATTTCAGTTGTTGGGTCGCCATTACTGCTAATATATGATCCGAGATAAATGTAATGATCGACTATTTCATATCCTCCAATTTGATTCGTGTTAGGTCTATAATAATAATAATAATAATAATGCGGTTTATTGAACCAACCAAAGAAAATATAAGCAACATAATTTACATAGTAACTGAGGTAAAAGTAAAAGAAGGTTCAAAGGGGCGAAGTTCAGACATTCTAAATTAATAGCAGTCTGTTCTACCACTTAACCCCATACAAAATCTGAAAATAAAAACAAAATTAGATTAAAATTTAAAAAACTAAAGAAAGAAAGAAAGAAAATAAAAAGGAAGCAAGGACAATCGTTCAGTGGTTTAGTTTAGTTGAGAGCTGCTGAAAAAAATCAAATAATACTCAAGAAAAACAAACGCTATTGTCTACTCATTAAGAAGCGACAGAGATGCAGTTTAAAATTAGATAATGATAAAGATTTAAAATTTTTAGGTAAACTATTATAAGAACTGGCAATATTATAACTAAATGATCGTTTATACAGTTGAGACTTGTGCAATGGAATAGCAATTAGATTTTTATTTCTAAGATCAAATGAATGACTAGTAGAAGAAAACTTAATTTTATTAAAAAGGTATGGAGGAGTTTCAGTAGTAATAATTTTGTGAAATAAACATAAAGCATGTAGAGTTCTTCTGTTGTTCATATTAAGCCATTTTACCTCATTTATCTTGGAAGAAACAAATTCATATTTTCTAATGCCAAAAATAAGCCTCAAACATGAATTTTGAATTCTTTGAATCCTTTTAGAATCTATACTATCAAGGCATGGTTCATTCACAGAATCGCAGTAATTAAATTGCGATAGAACCAATGAGTCACAAAGTAATATTTTAATTTTTCGATTTAAACAATGTCTGTAGCTATATATCAGTTTCAAGTTAGAAAATGCTTTTTTAATAGTACTTGCAATGTGATCTCTAAATGATAATTTTGAATCAATAAATAATCCGAGATTCTTAGCGCATTTGGAAATTTTAATATTAACATCTTTAACTTTAATGGAAATTCTGTCTTCATATGTTTCCCTTATTTTATTTTTACCAAAAAGTAAAACTACAGTTTTATTTGCATTAATTTTTAAATTATGTGCCTCCGAAGTTTTGATTAAAGTATCTATATCTGAACAGACTAACCGAATAGCAGCATCTACATCGTTCGGGAAGAAACTATACAATAATTGTGTATCATCTGCATATATATTATATTTGTAATATCTCAGAGCCTTAAAAAAACAACACGAATTCTGTCCAAATCTATCTATGATAAGTACTTTAGTTTTACTTTTATTAAGATGTAGACCATATCCTTCACTCGTTATTGATAGTCGTTGTATAAACTAAAGTAGTTGTTCTTCTGATGTTGCCATAATAGCAGTATCATCAGCGTAACGGAGATTATTAATCAGTTCACCGTTGATTCTGATGCCTTCTATACTGTTTTCTGTGACTCGTCTCATTATGTATTCTCCATAAACGTTAAAAAGGAGTGAAGACAGAATACAACCCAGACGAACACCTTTTCTTATTTCAAATAAGATAACAATATACAACCTGAAAAACAAAGTTATCAAGAGGAAACGCGCCAGATCCTTGGAAGATTAAAAGAGACAAACAGGATCGACACTGGGAAAATGTGAGTAACATTTAAGAAAGTATGGCAGTGTAGGACAGTTGTTAGCACATTTATATTGAAATACTGGGCGATCTTCCAAAGAAACAAAATTAGTTACACTTAGGTGCAGAAGCCGGCTACCAGCTCAGCGATTGGAGGCGTGTAGTTCTTAATAATTAAACGGTAGAACAATAATTAAACAAAAGCCCAGAACGCCAACAAATTTTGATATTACTGCGAATGCACCCCGGTAACCTAACGAGAATTTGTAAACGGCGCAGTGGCAGCTAGGTTAAGGTGCCAAAACCAGGAGGCCAAACGCACCCCCAATACGGGTCCTTCTTGTGCCCTAAATAGGCGCTGGCGATAAGGGAAAGCGGATCCATGGAGGCCTAACACCGTCGCCTCGCAAAACACCTGCAGCAGGTCGCCGAGGACACGGGAACAATCGAGCGTCGCGTCAATTCAGCGCGGCGAACGGGCCCAAAATTTTGCTGGCTGAGCTAAGAAAATCGGCATTAATTATGCCTGGTACTGCTTGCTGTGAAAAGAAACAAAGGTCCGAATAGAATACACAAATACAGGGGCCCTAGTGCGTCTAGTTACCCAGCCCAGATGACAGTTTGGGCACATGGAACAGCTCGTGGTTGCAATTACCAAAAACGAATCCGCACAAGGAGCAAGAAAGCTTTCATTAATAAGCTCGGGGCATTAAAGCCACGAAAACGTGAGGGTTCGCGTAAAACTAACCAAAATCCCTACTAAACATCCGCGAAAGCTCATGAATTGCTAAAACCACTATACTGCTCGATTCAAGCTGCAAGCGGAAAAGAACGAGTCGAAGACCGCACTCGGCTTTTCCCAGATAAAAGCATAAATGTTCCAGTCGCAGGATGCGCGGAAAATACCATTCGAATTCGAAATTAAGAAAAGCGACGTAATCTAAACGTAACACAGTAGCGATATGTGGGAAAAAGAATATATACTTAAAAGGAGAAACTGATAAAGCAAGAGAATACAAAATGAAGTGAGAAAGACGAAAGCAGCTTTAAACATACCTAACAATATTTTATCAGAAGAAAAGAATACGTTACAATAAAAAACGCAGCAAAACATGCAATAAATAAGGGCTGGGAAGAGTTTTGGAGTAAAATAAATTAAAATTATAAGATGAGCAGTAGAAAGTGTTGGAACAAGATAATGACACTGTAAGATAAGAATAATTAGGAGTATTAAAAACAAAGGCAATCTATTAGTCATAACGTACAACAGATATATTGCAATTTCGGAAACAACACTACAGGTAAAAGTTTTGAAAAGGCCAAGAAAAGATATGTAGAGGAAGATGAGAAAAAAATAGGTAGAGAACAAGCAGATGATGTTATTTCGAAGGACTTGGAAGATGTACACCAAAAACATCAATACAGGAAAAGGTAGCGAAGCAAACAGTATAGACAGGGATGAGCAACCTTCTTTTCAACGGGCCAGCTACAAATTTAAAAATGTTGTACGGGCCGGGCCGCATGTAAGAAACTTATGATAATACAAACACTGATTGATGAACTCAAATTATCTCCTTATTAACAAAATAAACTTAGTATAAAAAATTACAGAAATAAAACACCCATTAATAGATATACTATTAAAAAACCGGCGAAAGATATATGTGGAATACGATTACTTAATGAGAAATATGGTAGAACGAGGATGTAAAATATTTGAAGAGCACGAGCCGCACGAGAACGTATGGCGGGCTGCGGTTTGCTCATCCATGGTATAGATCGAGAAAGGATAAAGTTGTTGGGAGGAGACGGAAAGCTTTAGCATCTGGATATACCGATGGGGACATAATTATATATAACAGCAATGAGAAAACATGAACAACAAAATAGAATGTTTGAGTAAGAAAGGGATAACCATACAAAACATATTTTAATAAGTATGCTTCTATGTTTATCTCTCTTGCTCAAGCAATGCATTCTATTTTCTTGTTCATGTTATCTCATTGCTCTCATATATAATTTTTGGCCCTATAGAGAAACATAGAAGAAGCATCTCATATGCATTGAATAAGATGACGTCTTGAAAAAAAAGATATACCAATTTAAATCAAGATATACATGTAATTCAATACCAGCACCAACGTTGTTATACGCCAGTGGATACTGGGTAACTCAAATGAAACATGATAGAGAAATAACTACTGCTTATATTAAAAACTTAAAGAAGATTCCAGGAAAGAGACGAATGGACAGAATTAAAAACAAGAAGACAAAGGGAAATTCTAACCTAAAAAACCAAGAAAATGGTAGAAAGGGTGATGGATAATAAAACATTCTTAGAAAAAATCGAGGAAATAGACAGAGCAAAAAACTATGAATGAGATGAACCAGATGAAAATGGACCGGAAGTCATGGAAAAATTGGGTTAAAGAACAATAAAACAAATCAGAGTTTGTGGCTCAGTAAGGGCATATAAAGATAAGGAAAAGTAGTCATGTTTTGCATACAGATTCATTATTCGTCATCAATGGATTTGAAGTTTACCTCTGTATATACCCAAAAATTATGTTGTGTCTTAGGTGATTTTCCCTGACCTCATAATGTACTGAAATAAGGCATTTGTTGACACATTACGTAGTAAATTTAAATTTAAACTAGACGCTTCGTACGCCTTATTTGAGTAATTATTTTCCCTTAGTGTTTATCTTGCTAACTCAGTGAACATAGAATTCTATTAATACCCCAGTTCGCGGCTATAAAATATCACTATTAAAAAAAAACAGGAAGCTGATCCTTCCTATAGTGGTGTCGGGCTGAAATTCACTTCAAATCTCAAGATATCTAAGCTTTGAAACGGTGGATGAAATAGAAACTAACTGTAAATTATTAGTGCTATAAAATCGAATGGCTTGATTGCACATATCATTTTAATTGTGTGTTCCGTTTCTTCTGCCAATTATAACACACCTGGTCAATATCTGCCTAATCAACTCGGTTTTTCCCGAAATACTGGAAACATGCCCTCGTTGTACCTTTACCAAAAATTAACAATCCAAAAGATGCTAAAGATCTAAGGCCAATAAGCATCCTACCGTTACTCAGTCGGGCTTTAAAGAAGGCCACAGTTGCACCACTGCACTGTTAAACATAACAGACGATTTAATCTTGGAAACGGATCGTGGGAACCTGTCAATACTTGTACTGTTAGAGTATTCCAAAGCGTTTGATACGATCAATCGAGAAATTTTAATATCAATGTGTCATTATATAAGATTAAGTCCACCTGCAACAAATCTAATATCCAGTTATATGTCAAGCTGTCTTAGTGAATGGTATTACATCATCATTTCTAAAAATCGAAACAGGCGTTCCGCAGGGAGCCATTTTAGCACCGCTCTTATTTAATATTTACATAAGTACATTTCCTACGGTTTTGCATTCGTGTAAAAGCCATTTTTACGCGGACGATTAGCAAATTTATCTGTATTTTGAGCCTGATCAGATATTGCTAGAGTGTGAGCTGATAAGCAGGGATTTGCAACGCCTATTCGACATTTCTATGCCACACTCTCTTAAGCTTAATGCTAATAAATCCACTGTGATATTATTTGGCAAACGGAAATATGTTGGTGTTGCCATAACTATATGTCCATGAAGTTGGCCGGACCATTGTCGAATTTCAACTCCACTATTATTGTAATAATTAGTGCTTAATTAGATCATATTAGCACACTGGGTCCCGTAATTAGCACACCTCTATTTTAGGGGTTTTTGGAATTTTACGTTGGCGCGGCCAGATTCGCGGCATCTGGACCATTTTCAAATTTCAACTCCACTTTTATTATAATAATTAGTGCTTAATTGGATCATATTAGCACACTGGGTCCCGTAATTAACACACCTATATTTTAGGAGTTTTTGGAATTTTACGTTGGCTCGGCCAGATTCACGGCATCTGGACCATTTTGAAATTTGAACTCCACTATTATTGTAATAATTAGTGCTTAACCGGATCATATTAGCACACTGTGCCCTGTGATTAGCACACTTATAGTTTAGGAGTATTTAGATTTATGGCCATTTTCAAAATCTACTCTGTTGGTGTGCCTAGATTCACGGCAACTAACCACCTTGAAATTGCAATTACATTATTGCTGCAATAATTAGTGGTAAATGTTCTGTAATCTTTTGATCGGTTACATTTCGTATTGAAATATTTTATCAAATAGAATTCCGGCTTTTAGCGCATTTGATGCAATGTCTACATAAATTAAGAAGAGCAAATTTGTTCTTGGTTAATTTCATTCTCTTTGATACTGTACATAATTTCATTATTACCTACATTAAATGTATTCTTCTGCATTTTAAGCTTTTATGGTTCTGGTTCTTATAATATGTATTAGATTTAATTTCTCATTTTGTTTAAATCAAAAAAGCAACACAGCGTACCTTCAAATGTTTCCAAAAAATTCGAGTTGAAGTTACATGTCCCTAAATTTTTGAAAGACAGGCCTGGCACTGAGCTCTCAAAATAAGTAAGTTACTTCATGCTTATTATTGTTGTACATAGTAATTTATACAAAAACTAAGGTAATGCCAAAACTAAATGATTTCTTTTTTTAAATCGGCAATGAAGGACGTCGAAATCGTCATTAAAATACGAGAAATCAACAGTGAAGTAACCCATTGTTTTAAAACTTTTTGTAGGCGGCGGGGCGATAGGTAAACGTCAACCAACGTCAACATAACCTACAAAAGTTGTTAAAATGTTGTAATTTCGTGATTTCTCAATTTAAAGAAACCATAAAGTACCCCTCGGCACTGAAGTTCCTTTTTTCCGTAGTTTGTAGGCACTGAAGTTTAAATTTTTATCGCGATTGTGGAGGGCCGTAGGGCCAAGGCAAATAAACCACAAGAGGAATAAAAAGAAACTTCAGTGAGGAGGGGTACATCATGTTTTTTTTTAATCGAGAAATCACGAAATTACAACATTCTAACCAACTTTTGTACGTTGACGTTTACTTATCGCCTCGCCGCCTACAAGAAGTCGTAAAACAATGGATTACTTTACTGCCGATTGCTTATTTAATGACGATTTCGGTGTTCTTCACTGCCGTTTAAAAAAAACTACTTTTTTATTATACCTGCATTAGAATCGCCGTTTAAAGCACGCCTGAGCGTGCGAAAACAGGCGATTAAAGCTCTCCGAGCTTTAAAGGTTGTCAAGAAAACGACTGAATGCAACAACGGACGTGGACGCGACAAAAACGTAAATAATTCTCGTAACTATAGTAGCAATATTATTATGCGCTATCGATTTATCACGACAAAAATTATTTGTAAGTTTTTAGTGCGTAATTTATTTCCAGTATTGCAGGTATAATAAAAAATAGCGTAAAGTATTAGTGGATAACTGGTCTTTAAAACACTTGCTCTATTTAGAGCACTCCGGCTACGCCGTCGTGCTCGAAAACTCGCGCGTGTTTTAAAGACCTTGTTATCCACTCATACTTTAATATGCTATTATACGTTTGCGTTGCTGCCGGAATTAGTAGATTCCAGAAGAAAAACAAATATGATAATTTGGGATACTTTTCTTGGTATTTAGAATCTATATTTATAACTACATAGTCTGCTAACTTGAGTTCATTTTAAATTTTGTAAAATTGAGCAAACTTTAACAATTAATCTAACAGTGTGTGTATCGGGTGTCACACACACTGCAGATTAACTAGGTTAAATTTGAACATTATTTATTAACATTTTGAAAGTGTTTCAAATAGCTTACATTATATAGAGGGTGTCCCTTTTTCGACTTTAACCATGGGGATCTCATTTATCTTAAGAGGTATGAAATCATTTAAATTAGGGCAAAGTTGCGCATTTCAACTACTACCTAATGGAGTTAAAATTCCAACATGTTCCGGATGCCATTATTCTGAGCGCGCCAAAGTAAAATTGCAAAAACTCTTAAAATATAGGTGTGCTAATTACGGGACCCAGTGTGCTAATATGATCCAATTAAGCACTAATTATTACAATAAAAGTAGAGTTGAAATTTGAAAATGGTTCAGATGCCGTAAATCTGGCCGCGCCAACGTAAAATTCCAAAAACCCCTAAAATAGAGGTGTGCTAATTACGGGACCCAGTGTGCTAATATGATCTAATTAAGCACTAATTATTACAATAATAGTGAAGTTAAAATTTGAAAATGGTTCAGATGCCGTGAATCTGGCCGCGCCAACGTAAAATTCCAAAAACCCCTAAAATAGAGGTGTGCTAATTACGGGACCCAGTGTGCTAATATGATCTAATCAAGCACTAATTATTACAATAATAGTGGAGTTGAAATTTGAAAATGGTCCAGATGCTGTGAATCTGGCCGCGCCAACGTAAAATTCCAAAACTCCTAAAATAGAGGTGTGCTAATTACGGGACCCAGTGTGCTAATATGATCTAATTAAGCACTAATTATTACAATAATAGTGAAGTTAAAATTTGAAAATGGTTCAGATGCCGTGAATCTGGCCGCGCCAACGTAAAATTCCAAAAACCCCTAAAATAGAGGTGTGCTAATTACGGGACCCAGTGTGCTAATATGATCTAATCAAGCACTAATTATTACAATAATAGTGGAGTTGAAATTGAAAATGGTCCAGATGCTGTGAATCTGGCCGCGCCAACGTAAAATTCCAAAAACTCCTAAAATAGAGGTGTGCTAATTACGGGACCCAGTGTGCTAATATGATCTAATTAAGCACTAATTATTACAATAATCGTGAAGTTAAAATTCGACAATGGTGAGGCCAACTTCATGGACATCATAAATGTCATAGATGTAAAAATAAAAGGTAATCGAGTACCTGTTGCGGAGTCTGCGATAAATCTGGAGCTTGTGCTTGACGCAGATTTTCGCTTCAAGAAACATGTGTCACAGTGCTCGCAAAGTGCTTACAATAATCTAAGACCAATTTTCCATAACCGATATATTCTGAGTCACTTTGTAATAGTATGGTTCTATATTTTTGTGATTCGGTATATGGTCCATATTTAGACTCACAAGATACTTACAGAATACAAAAGCAAAATTTTTGGTATAAGAAAATATGAAAGAATTTCATATAAATTGAAGGAAATCAAATGGTTAAATATGTGTAACAGACGCTTTCTCCATGCTGTCTTTATCATAAAATTTTCCTTTTTATATCACCTCCATATTTCTATAACAAAATAACTTTTCGTACCGATGTTCACAAATTAAATTTGAGGTCTGGAGGTAATGTCACTATTCCTTTGCATAATTCTGAATTATGTAAACGGAGTTTTTCATATCGAATTGCTAAACTATACAACGACTTCCCTTTAGACCTCAAACAACGCTCTTTGCCACGGTTTCGGTATCAGCTAAAATCGATGCTACTCGGAAAGCAAAATGTTCAGTAGAACATATGTACTTGTTGGTGAATAGTCATTTATGTAGATGTGATTTATTTAGTGAATGCACTATTCTGATATTACCACTGTTATTGTTTTTTGACATTAGGGTTAGGTGTCAGAGCAGTCCACAACTATAGTTGTGTACCGAACCTCGCTCTAAAATATACCAACATTGTTTTTTAATTATATATATATATATATATATATATATATATATATATATATATAATTGGTAAGAGTGGCACCCAAACTGTATACTTCTTGAAAATATGGCACCCAATTTTACAATGTGGCACCCACGTTTGGGTGCCAGTATGTTTCTCACTAAAAATGGGATTTTTAAGACCAGGCGGCCTCTAACGGCGGACGTACAAAATTTCGTCAGGGAGCCACTTTGACTTTTTTTCGTACCGGACATACTCCAGTAGTTCCATCGTTTTGCCACCATGGGGCGCCAATGCATATACAACTTTATATAAATTCGTTGAAATTTAGCATTTTGGCTCATAGATGAATATTAGCAGTGGCGCACCCAAAATTTTGCAACAGCGCAAGGGTGCTGTAATTACATATAACTTCTCAAATTGCATGATACGTATAATTCTACGCTTACATTGTAATATCGGTGCTTCTGAACATTAATTTAATTTAGTAAAGTTTTAGGAGTCTTTAACTTTAATATACGAGTAGAAATGTGTACACTAGAATTATGTGGCTAACACATGACTTTAAAATTTGTATGGATTAAAAAATGTTTCGAAAAAAATTTTACAAAAAATTTTTAAAAAATTAATAAGTCCATCTTATTCAGAATTTAATTATCTATAACTTTTGTCATATATACTTTTTCGATAAAATGAAAAATAAAGTGCGAAAATTCAAAAAGTTGAAAAATGCAAAAAACAAAGTACCCTCTGGTTTAATCCGATTGAAACCAAAATATGCCTTAAATCGGCGCATAGACGTTAGTAACCTAGATATAGATTTTGGTTAAGATCCGTTCAGCCGTTTTCTCTAACATACGTTCACAGACAGACAGACACACAGACATTTTTTGTAAATGGTCTAATCGTGTTTCTAGGAGGATAATTAGTGTATTTTCGTCGAAAAAAAAATCCGAATTTTTTCCCGATCACATAACTTTACATACTTACCTATGGTATGATAAAGTAAAAATGTGTGATAAATAGTCCATCTTTAAAATTAATTAAATTGTTGAACTGGTTTGATTAAGTTGCGAAATATATGTTTCGGCTTTTTAAATTGACGTAACCATCACCAAGCAAATTAAACGATGATAAGCGTAAAATACATAATTATTACAGTTTATAATATAAGTAAGAACTTTATATTAATTCTAAGTGGTGAATGTAACCAACTAAATAGCAGAAGGATAAAATAACCATTATAACATTTTCAGCACAATATTCTGCGAAAATCTCTTCTTCGGAGATTCTCAACTGACTTAAACAAACATAAATAATTGCATGTAACAAACTACTTGTTTTTATATTTTTTTATAAATTAAATTGTTTATTGCAAGGGCCATATTGCGAGAAACACAGTATAATAGTGTAATTGGAACTTTCAACCTGTGCCATTTGATTGAGAAGCATTCGAAGTTTATTTTACGTTACATCTGAAGTGGGCATCGTTTTTGCTTAAGCAGACTTCTTAATAAACAGTAAAGACGCATTCATTTTAGTAATTTAATCCATGTTTATTGACACTTCTCTTATCTCGGGACTTCCCATGAGCGACTAATATTCCAGTCCGACGAATTTCATCAGTACGGTGGGTGCGTTTGTGAATGGTGTATATACAAGTGCTAGTTTGTTTTGTTAACACACTATGAACGACAGAACCAGAAGGATTATAAATTTGGGCAAACAAGGTAAGTTAATGACTATTTTCACTTTTCTGTTAATATTAACGTTAGTCTATTTTACACGTCCTTTAATTAATTCCATGATTTATTCAACTTGTCACAAAAAGTATGGCGATATTGTGGCGAAATCGTTGGTGAGACAACAAATATTCAGTAAGATGCAGGCTGATGAAATCACATCAGCTGTCATGAATGATATTCTTATTGTATTTTATGGCGAAGATCTGTTAAAAACGAATAAAAATAAACGAAACTTAAGTCACATTTCAAATAAATTACGAGAGTGTGGTAGATTTCTACTTGAAATTAAGAAATTGGGAACCTATAAACATATGTTATCTGTTTTAAAACCAGAAAATTTTGACGATGTAATAGAAGCAACGAAACGTATATCACGGTATGATACAACAGCTAGATCCTTTGGTGCTGCATCTCTGGCTTTGCATTTTGGAACCACCTTGAAGTTGTCAGATTTAACCTTAAAATTAGTAATGAGAAAAAAGATACCTTTAATTATAAAAAACTTAGAGAGCACTTTAATAGACCTGAAGCGATTTAAAAAAATCCTAGAAAGTCAGTGGACAACTGAACTTGGCAGCTTGGCTTTAAAAGACTTAAATGAGAAAGCCAGTATAAAGCCTAAACTTTTACCACTAACAGAAGACATAAAATTAAAAAATTACATTGAAATAATTGCCGCGCAAGCATTCAAAAATTTGGAAACACGAAAAACAATGGCAGATTATAAAATTCTAGCAGAAACAACTTTGGTTCTTACAATCTTACATAATAGAAAAAGAGTTGGAGATGTGCAGTATTTAGATTTAGATTCTTATAAGGAACAAATGAATAACGCAAATACAACTGCAACTGCAGAATTCAGTGCGTCGTTAACAAGTAACGAAAAATTACTTACCCAACATTATAAAAGGATTATCGGAATTGGTAAAGGAAACAGACCAGTAACAATTTTGATACCGAAAAATGTTCAAAAATATTATTCCATGATATATAATTTAAGAGTACGTACTGATTGGTTTTCTACTCAAAATAATTATTTCTTTACGTTTCCAAAATCTTTACGTTGGATAGACGGCTGTGTCGTTTTTCGTAAGTATTCGAAGTTGTGTGGAGCAAAGAATCTCGAATTGCTGACGTCTTCTCGTTTAAGAAAACATATTGTGACAGTATCTCAGGTTCTTAATTTAAAACGGGATGAGATTGATCAGTTAGCAAAGTTTATGGGCCATACATCTAAAACTCACGGGAATTTCTACAAGTATCTTTTGTCTGTATTCGTTATAAAGAGAAACCAAAAACATTATTACACAAATATTGAAGATTACCACAAGATGTTTACCAAGTGGCTAAGGTTTCTAAGATCCTTCAGCTAATGGAAAAAGGAAATGCTGCAAATTTTAACAACAAGTCCTTAGAAGAAATCGAAATTGATATGGAGGAGGTATTAGAAGAAAATTTGGAAGGTAATAATGAATAAAAAAAATGAAATAATGTAAAACCGCGATTTTAATTGTATTCTCTAAGCCACACAAAAGGCGTCGTTTCTTTTATAGATTCTAATTACAGATGAAGTAATAGAAAATACTAATAATTACATTCAAGAAAGAGCCAATATCAGCAGAGAACAAAGTCCCGTAGAACATGAAGTTAATATGGGAATTGAAACTCCAGTGCAAGAGAGCAGCACTCCAGAACAACAAACGGAAAGGGATTCTTCAAAACAAAATAATGAAACAGAACACACAGCGCAAGAAAGGGATTCTCCAGAACAAAATAAGGAAACCCCAGGGCAAAATTTAGACAATCAAAATATACTTCAAACAAGTACTTGTTCTTATCCTTAATTTACTGATTCAATCTGAAACTTTTTATTTTCAGATTGCTTGGCTAAAGGTAACAGACAAAGATGGGCACCGCAGCAAAAAAATGGCATGCTTGGTTATTTCAAAGACCATATCAGACATAATCGGCCTCCCAAGAAGTTCGAATGCGAAGAGTTTGTACGAAAGAATCCAACTTTTGCTGGGATTTCATGGGTTCTCATAAAAACATTTGTTTTCAATACATATCGCAACAAATAATATTGTCGCATTCTACATATATTTTTAATTATATTTATAGTATATACTCATTTTTAAAATTTCATATACATATACATACGTTTTTAAATATAATAATAATGTAATAAATACTGAAATAAATGTTCGATTTTCGTAATCTATTTCTTTATCATTTCAACAAAATATTAAGTACGATATGCAATAAACAAGTTTTAGCAAATAACAGAAAACATTTTTCTACAAAATAATGAAACTGTGCTCCTTTGGTATTGAAAAGCCAATTAAAAATATTAACCAATAATTAACATTTTTTAATACGACGTGATACTTGTCCTTGTTTCAGATAAAAGAAAAGTTGTTATTCATTCTCTTCTGGCAGTGCTCCGACAAATTAAAAAGCCGAATCTTTATCAAATACTGTAGATACTGTTTCTGTGATGGTCATTATTTAAAAACCGCGTTAAAACTCGGTAGACGCCATTTGAAGACTATTTTACATAAGTAAAGAACCTTTATCTTTTTCATGAAGACGTGTAGCCAAATTTAGTGATAGTAATTGCTTTCACGTAAAATTTTTGGGTCAACCATCAGGTTAAAGATGTATCCTAGAATGTATTATAACATTTAAACAAACGTCGTCAAATGTAAAAAGAATATAATTCCACATCATATCTAAGTCACGTATTGCTAGTCACACACGAATCATTAAGCTTCTGAAACCGGCTTATCAGTCCAAAATATGTGGCAACGGTGTAAGATGCCACTTCAACAACTCGTGTCGCCGCCATCATACAGCTGGATGCTATATTGTAAATTGTTGTATGTGTGCCATGATTACACCGTTTTTCAAAAGTGTATTATACACTGGGTGCTTAAAGTGCAATGCGGTTCCTGGATGCCACTTTAACCGAAACATATGTATATATATATATATATACCTGGTTTCCCACATACGACGATTTTCTAGTGTATGTAACCGGTCTAACGGCGAGTTTTCGGACTTGCGACGACGTCGTCGGAAGTCTTACACATGTAAGGGTACGTACAACGACTCGATGAACGCGCCCACTACCGGCATGCGCCAACGCCGTTTCTTAAGAACTACGTGGTCGATTTTTGGGCGAAGTTAGCCTCGGTTGCCTATACTACAGCTCCGAAAATATCAAAATTCGTTGAAGGTTGCCTATACTCAAGCTGGGAAAATTTCAAAATTCGTTGAGGGTTGCCTATTACCTGTTATTTATATGGTGAATTTCGCTCGCTCTGGCTGCAACATAATCTGTTTTGTGAAGATAATCTCGTAGCAAGACGTCATCGGCGCAGTCAGCCGAATTCGCTATTAATAAAAACGTTTTAAGAATTAATTACAAGTTCTGCCCTCTGATGTCTTTAATATTTAACCATTTTATTACCTTAAACATTACATTTATTTGTATTTACCGAGGTCGTAGTGGCATTATTTCAGTAGAATAGAATTTTTAAACAAATAGGAAAGGTTTGTGCGGTTATGGGATCACCTATTACCTTCTAATAATCTCTTTATTTGGTTTTTAGGTGTTCTAAAAATTATTGTAAACTACTTGATTTGGAAGTTGGGAATATTTATTATTAAAGATAATCTTCAAAATACTCGATTACTTGGTCTAAACATTATTAAAATGCTTTTCGTTGTATTTCAGGTTCGGACAGTAGAAAATTAATTATACAGCAGATAAACTATATTCAAAGTAGTGTAAAAGCCAAATCCAGGGATGAAAATATTACGAACTACATTAACGAAAGTATACAGTGTGTTTGTAGATCGCTAGACAGCTCGTAACTTTGTTAATAATAGAGATATCGAAAAGAACTTTCTTCTGTTTTAAATGCCAGTATACAACCTAAAAATTGACGTTAACCAATTTAAGCCATAGCCTCCTATTTTTACGTGGTGATACACAACTTTGGTTTTTTAAATGGAATACCCTGTATATTTTTAGATATTTGAAATCAGCACTAAAAGTGCTTTATAATAGCATTCTTAAATTTAAATTTAGGAACTTATTATTTTTCAAAATAAAAAAAAATTTTAGTCAAAGTAGGCCATGAATTACGCAAAATCAATAGCAATCCAACAAGAAATGCAACACAAACTCCAATTGACTCTAAAAATTCCTCATGACCGAATTATAGCACCAAACGTACTAAAACAATTGATAACTATGTTTTTTAAATGGAACAATATGAGTTGTTAAAGCAAAGAGCGTTGTATGACCGATTATATGTAATTTAGCAAAGAGCGTTGTATGACCGATAATATGTAATTTAGCAAAGAGCGTCATATGTGCCATTGCCTATATAGCACAAAGACGTGCTGCGCAGCAAAACAAAGATCGTTGTATGACCTATAATATGTAATTTTGCCTTCCCAAGAGCGTCATATGTGCTGTAGTACATATTCAATATATCTATAATAGGCCATGCGGCGAACCGATTCGTGCTGCGCAGCAAAAAAAGTAGTCGAGACAATGATTACGTTATTAGCTGACCCGGCAAACGCTGTTCTGCCCAAAAATAATATTGGTCTGTGACCGCCACTATAGAGTTTTAATTTTATGTTATGTCTACCGTCTTTGACTTAAAAATAAATGCCATTTTCGCAATCAACGTCCCAAAAAACATCAATAACGACACCCATAACGATTTTTAGGCTTATTTACCCCATTGCATCCTCTAAGAGGTTGCTTTTCAGAAAATCACGAAATACGTGTTTGATTATTTGTTTTTAGGAGTACTCGTACTAAGTATCATGTCGAAACGTCTATTTAATATTATTTTTCCGTACAAAATTGGAACCCGCATTTTAAAGTCAATATTAAGTACATCGATTCCTTTAGATTTACTTTTAATCGAGTATATAATTCCGACAATATCCGCAATATTAACACTGAGTTCATTTAGTTTGTGGTTTTTATAAAAATCTAATACATTATTGTTATCATTGTTGACGTTTGGTACATTATTTATGAAAAAATTATTATGAATCGGGTGTACTTAAATGTTCTGGTATGGTATTGTTGCTTTTAATATTGTTCACACACAAAGATTTAATTTCCCTCCATATGGATTTAGTATCATAGCCATCAAATACAAAGTTAAAATACGCTTTTTTCTCCTTTGTAGCTAAAGTCACAGAATTTCGTATCGATTTGCAATATTTCCAATGCGCTAATGATTTGGAATGTTTATACCTATTATATGCCTTATTTTTTAAGTTTATTAGAAGCTTGATAGTCTCTGTTATCCGTGGCTTGCATTTATGGGTAATTTTAACTAATTTTGAACCAGAATTTGCAGAATTCACTGGAAATTGTGAAAGCATATTTTCTTGGAAAATCGGGACATTTCGGGAAAGCATTTCGTTGCAGGACAACTAGTTCCAAATCGGTAAAATCACGAAGGTATAATTAAACCAATTAATAATATAATATTAATATAAAGAAAACTAATACCTACGACTTGGTACAAAGAAATACGATATAAAATAACACGGCGACCTTGGGACTTTTGTGCAAGAACGGAATGCCATCCGACGTGACGTATATATAAACAGTGACCCAACAACAGGATGCAAATTCCGCTGCATTTGCTGGTCTATCTTTAATTTCTTTGTGTGTGTTAAGCCTTAATTTTAAATGTAAAATTGTTAGTAGCACACATTTTCCAATATGAAAAGACCACTTGTCGTTAGACTTCAAAACATTTATATTCTTAGATGTTTACTTAATATCGCAAATTACAGGCTCTTAGAGAAAGATATTTCTTTATATTTGGCAGGTTTTAAAAAATATATATCATTATCAGGGGAAGCTAAAGCTGTTAATATAACTAATACGTCTATATTCTCTGAGACTATAACTAAACCTGTCTCTATCCAATCGAATATCAGGTGCAGTTTTCGTCTTGAGCCATCGGGATTTATTCGATGTTTCTGATGATCGACAAAAACAATTGCTTTTTTTCGTAATTACGTACAATAAAATTAATATAACTATTTAAAATTGCACCATACTGTTGAACAAGTTGCCATTTGTTTTTATGTAATAACATTCCTCCTTCGGTCACAACTAGCAAATCGTTTAATTCAGTAATATATTTTGGTAATTGTACAAAGAGGTCGTAGAAAATACATTTTTAGGCGTTCGAATTTATATGTTATAGTTAAATGTATTTAATCTATTTAACTTTTAGTTAATATAATGTTTATTAAATAATAATAATATTCGTACAGAATAAAAATTAACCTCTTAACGCTATATTTATAATAAGCGTGTCCAAAACCCCTAGATATGAGGCAACGCGCAAAATTCAAAAATGAAGCTATTTTGCCACCTTAAAGACGTTATTTTCCATTTTTGATAAATTTTAACACAAAATTTGAGATCAGCGACCCAAAAAAACCCTGTATACGAAATAAAAACCGAATGAATGTTATCAAGTGTCAGGCAATTGTTTAAATAAATAAAAGAGTAATTTTTTTAATTAAGACTGTATTAAAAAACACTTACTTGTTAATAACAATTGAAAAAATAAAAAGCACACCTTCTCACCCGTGGGGAACTTTTCTATAAACTTTTCCGAAATTAAAAAAAATATATCAAAATCGGTTTTGAGTCAACGAAGTTAGAACTTTTTTTCCTTAGTAAATGGACTACAGTGCAATACGGTTGCTTATATAAAATGAGAAAATATATGTGACGGGATTTGATACGCCTCAAAACACTTTTGGTTTAATTTATTTGAAGTGACATTACGTTTTTGCTTAACTTGCTGCTGGAGGCCAATCTAAAAAAATATTAAGCGATATTATTTTAATACCCATGTATGATGCCACAAAATTATTTGTCCCATTTTCTAATTTCGAAAAACGCACCCAGTGAATTATATATAATTCACCTAGCTTTAAATTTAAAATATGGTAACATATCGAAGTTAACTTTGGTAATAAACGCCCAATCTTCGTGGAGTTTTAAACAGCTGTAACCAAAAAGGCCCCGAACAACTTAAAACCGTTTGGAAACATTAAAAGTCACCCCCCGGATAGAAAAAAAATATTAAGTTTTACGTCTAACGACCGTAAATACACATTTTGGTAAATATCTTGACTCCAGCGCCACCTACCGGGTTCATTTTTTGTATAGACATTTATCACTAAGTAACCAACGTACATTCCGAATATGAGCTAAATCGGACCGTAAATACACTATTTGGTAAATATCTTGACTCCAGCGCCACCTACCGGGTTCATTTTTTGTATAGACATTTCTCTCTAAGTAACCAACGTACATTCCGAATATGAGCTAAATCGGACCGTAAATACACATTTTGGTAAATATCTTCACTCCAGCGCCACCTACCTGGTTCATTTTTTGTATATACATTTCTCTCTACGTAACCAACGTACATTCCGAATATGAGCTAAATCGGACCGTAAATACACATTTTGGTAAATATCTTGACTACAGCGCCACCTACCGGGTTTATTTTGTGTATAAACATTTCTCTCCACGTAACCAACGTACATTCCAAATATGAGCTAAATCGGACCATAAATACAATTTATCGAAATATCTCGACGACATGCTTGAGCAGTGCGTACTCGAACGGTTTCCAGTCTTTCTTCCCGTTGCTCATCGGTATCTGAAACTCGTATGCCCTTTGCTTTTGTGTTTGAAGTGTAGATCGACCAATTGCTTGTCGTTTGGGTGGCATAATTGATTTGACAGCGAAAGTAATGCTTTGTGACGACTATTGCAAATTCACTTGGAAAAAGCAAAGAAAGTGTATTTCCTAATTTCAAAAAACCCACCTAGTGAATTATATATAATTCACCTGGCTTTAAAATTAAGATATTTTAACTTGCGCACGAAAATGTGTTTAGTTTTTTCCTTTAATTATTGTAATAATAACCTAAACCTATTAAAACGCGGACGAAAAATCTAAATATTAATATTTTTCTTCTGAGATTAAAACTACGCAATTTTTGGTGTCTGTACAAAAAGTTCAAAATTTGGTACAATTTAAACTTGTAAATTGGTACAATTTTTTGAGGACCTCTGGCAAACGCTGTTCTGTCCAAAAATAATTCGTCTCTGAAACCCCGTTCCACCACTATAAGGTAGAGTTTTAATTTTATGTCATGTTCACCGCCTTGGACTTAAAAATAAATGCCATTTTCGCAATCAGCGTCCCAAAATACCTCAATAACGACACCCATAACGATTTTTAGGCTTATTGACCCCATTTCACCCCCTAAGGGGTTGATTTTTGTAAAATCACGAAATACGGGTTTGCTTATTTGTTTTTATGAGTACTCCAACGAAATTTCAAGTCGAAACGTCTATTTAATATTATTTTTCCTTACAAAATTGGAACCCTCATTTTACCCATTTATAGGGTGGCCAGAACATCTCTTTTAAAGAGAACATGTTCTCTTTTTTAATACGGATCTTTTTTTATCTTTTTTTCTAATAAAATGTTCTCTTTTGTTCTCTTATTTAGTGTGAGAAGAGTTTTGCTCCATTTTGACTGTTTTCGGTTTTAAATCTTCTTATATAAAATGTTATTTTCAATTTTCTCTTATTTTTGTGAAATATGTTTTTTTTATAATTTTATTATTTTGTCATTTTATGAATCTGATTTGTTAATTCTTCAGTTGATATTTGAGGATAGTCCAATTAAATATGCTTAATATGAGTATACTATAAAACATAAGCTTTTATATGCATATTTTATGACGTAATGTAATAAATACAATTTTTATGGGTGGTACAGTTCATTTGTGGAGCAGTATATTTTATATATTTTACGAGTTTTCCACTCCCATTTTTCTCTTCGAAAAGCCCTTCAAAAACGAAAACATTCGAAATCCCATACAAAAATACCATAGAAAATCATCTTTTTGATATTTCGAATTTTCCGACTTTTCCGGTGGACTTCCCCAAAATTTTCTTTCATACAAACCTTGTTCTGGCAATTAGAAACACAACAACAAAAATGAGCCAAATCTGTCACGCCTTCCTCCAGTCATGATGTAACATACATGCGACGATTGATTTTATCATAAATACGCTCATAACTCAAAACAGAAGACAATCTAAAGGTTATAATTTCAATAAAATATGTCTTATTTAAAATAAAAATTGACGTGTCCAAGGATTTCTTTCAAAAACATTTGATAAAAGTTCTATTTGGATAGTTCCAGACTTTACACAAGCACGGTATATTATATGTAAAGCGACTTTTAAGACAAATTTTCCATTACATGTCAATCCAAAGTAAGGTCCGGCAACCATGCTGCTGACAGCTGTCTATTCCTAGAATTTTAAATGGCAACGTCGCATTTCGTTTCCAACGTATTTGCACTGGGCATTGTTTTGTCTTGTGGGTGTAATCAGGTTATGGTCACTGGAATACGCAGACTCGTACAGATTGTTAGTAATGCGTGGCAGAAGGTAGGATTGTCTGACAAAGGTAGCATATTCTCTCTCTGGCAATTTATGCGATTGGAGGGGTATGGGAGTCCCCGACAGCCTGACGCCAACCGTTACGACAGCTAATAAAATTGCCAGTTGTGGATTGCAATTCTGTTAAAAACATCTGTGCAAAATGCATTCCATCCTTTGTGTGCTCCAAAGAGGTTTGCCCAGTTTTGCTCATTCTTTGTGCTTAGAAACAAGGCTGCAGGTAGTTGATACTCGTGTGCTCCTTAAATTTGTGATAAAACTCTTGAAAACTTGAAATTGTTTAAAATGAGTGGTTTGAGAAAAAGGAAATGCTGCGTACCCGGCTGTAGCAATAAAGAAACACCAAGGTACTCACTTCCCAGCGAAAAACGTGTGCGTGTCGTTTGGCTGCAACGTATAGGAAACCTGAAATTAAGCAATATAGAAGATAAACGCATTTTAGGTTCCTATGTTGTATGCCAAACACATTTTTCGGAGATGTGCATTGATAGCAATGGGAAACTGCCAACTATAAATTTGCCAGGTAAGATATCTACTGTGTTCAAAAGTTCTGAAGTGTAACTCTTAAAAACTGTTTAGGGTTTCATGAAACTTCAACAGAAGAAAACTCCTTTTGTTACCCTTTACAGGAGAAATATGAAACTCCTGAAAAAGTGAAGGGTATGTTATCAATTCTCAGTATGTATGCATTCTGCTGATTAGTATATATTTGTAATTTATAGGGATACTAGCTCAGTTCGAAGCTTCTATACCATCTACATCAAGGGGGAATAGTGAGGAGCTAACCATCGTAAGGGAGGATGTGCCACGGCAATATCCATCTGTCAGACGACAGCTGTCTGACGTGTCTACAGAACCTGGCACAAGTGGTAAATAATAGTTATTTACTATAAAGTGGGATAAGAGCATCATTAATATACGTGTGTGTAAGTTACAAACGAGTGCGTAGCACGAGTTATGTAAGCACACAAGTATATTAATGATATGATGCATTCTCACACATAAATTTTAATTTTTTTTATCTACAACTGCCCAAAATTGAGAAAAGTGCATTAAGAGAATGTCAGATCTGTCATTTTCAAAAATATTTTAGTAGAAAAATGTCATTCATTAACACTATTTCAGTTAGGTAATCAAATTTGAGTTACGTAATAAGTTTCATTACGTAATGCAAATGGATCTGATTTCATTATCTAACTGAGTTAGATAATGGCGTAACTAACTCAAATGAATTTGATAATAGGTTTTTATCCAAGCAGATGTAGAAAAAATTATTTATTGTAAAATATTTTTTTAGACCATATATGAAAGTAACATTATCGCGACAGCAGCCTAACACAGAAAGTTGACAATTTCAAACACTAGCACGATATTATATCGTACTAGTCATATCGTAACGGCACAAAGTTATTCAAAACATGGCCTGCTTAATTGTGTGACAAACGTCACTTTGACGTTTGTCACACAATTCAGCAGACCGTGATTCAAATCATCGAGACGCTTTTGCCAATTGTACCAATAATAATATAACAATCAATTTTGCAAAACCAAATAAAAACAATTCTTAAAAATTGAATTTCCTTTGAGTGGTTGTCTAAAAAATAGTGTTCATAACTCGCCCGAAAGTGCAAATATCTGTGCTCGTGTTTTAGATCCACTCGGGCTTCGCTTCGCTACGCCCTCGTTTGTGTAATCAACACTCGCACGATATTTGCTACTTTCGACGCTTGTAATGAAAATAACTATTGTAGAGAATTTCCTAGCCTTCACTTTTTGTAATAACTAAAACAGTCATACGACCCATAGAAAGCGAGATATTTGCGAAAAACTTATTTCGGAAACGGAGCTGTCGGAGGTACCTTTCCGAACGCAGCAATTATTTCTAATGTCAAAATAAAGGTGTATGCAAAATTTCAGTTCACTTGGATTTTTTCGGCAGATGCTGCGGTTTTCCGTCTAATGTAACTGGACTATGGGTTAAAGTCACAGATATTAACAATAACTGGCACAATGCTAGGGCAGTACTAGATTCTGCATCCCACGCTAATTTCATTACCGAAGATTTGGCAAATAAATTGCAATTAAAAAGACAAACGGTTGCTACTACAGTAGTTGGACTAAATTCTAAAGCTTCGCAGTGTAATTCCAGTAGTAACATTCAGATAGCATCATTACACAGTAATTTTAATATAAATATGAACTCTTTAGTTATTTTAAAAATTACTGAAAATTTACCTCTCGTGTCGTTTGATCGATCAAATTTCAACGTACTCAAAAACATCGGATTAGCTGATACTACTTTTAATAAATTCTTGCCCGTAGACATGTTAATCGGCGATGGTCATTTCTATGAACTATTGTGTATCGGCCAAATTAGCCTGGGCAAGAATCTGCCAGTTTTACAGAAAACCCTACTGGGTTGGATAATTTCTGGAATGTATCAAACGAAAGAGGTCTACGGCAGTAGCTTAATTTGTTCACATTTAACCACGATGCTTGGGCATTTTGAAAAACGTAAAATTTGACGTATTGACTTTTCTCTATAATTTATTCAGTTAAATCTTCAATCAAAGATCGTTCGTGCAAAACACTTGTCTAACCAGATTTGGTTTTTTTTATTTGCTATGATTGCTAGAAAGCAATTAAACTCGGTTAAACCCTTAGGAAAAGAACCCTCAACGTTAAGCGTTCATGTCTTTACGTCAATTTCTTCTTGTTTAATTTAAGTAATCAATTGTTTATAAAATTGTAATCTTTCCAACAAGAGTTGAGCACTCGTGATTCTACGGTGGAAAAATACATATTAATATTTTATATAACATTGACGTATTTCTAAGTTTGATCATTGAATGAAAAATCCTGAAACATACTACGTATTATTGAGAAAAAGTAACTTACTGGAGTATCTTCTAGTATATATCGAATTGTCGATTTAAAAATTCATAGGGTTACTACATTAAAGTAAAATGCTGTACAATCTTGCAATAAAATATTTAAAGTGATTCAATCAAAAAAGTTAAGCGGCAAAAAGTTATACTTAGTTTTTGAAAATTAGGGGGAATTTCTGCCAGTCTATTCCCGTTGTTTGTTAGTTTTTTATTTCAATAAAGAAAAGTGATGCTTATACAGTATCCGGTCAAAATTGTTTTTTTGGAACACTACACAGGGTGATTTATAAGGTTGGGCACAAGCTTCGACAGATGATTTCTAACACTATTTTTAGTTGGGATCAACCGATAATCGGTATCGGCCATATTGGCTGAATTAGGTATATATCGGTATCAACCAAAACACCTGTATCAGTCGATCCCTAATGTTTAGTAAAAAACTGTATATGAACCCATTAAGAAGTTGACACTGGAGAAAAAACATTTCTAGTGTGAACTTTAGTAGCCATATCTTCTTAACGAAACAATTTTACAAGATAGGTTGTGTACAAGTTTTACTTACAATATTATCAGCAATTATTTAAATTTTTTTTTAATTACCGCTAAAATTGTTTTTTAAATTAGTTACTAAATAAACAAATTTGCACGTAAGTCGTGTAATTGTCCAACAAATAAGCCTGCGCCGATCGGATAGACACTTCATCTTCTCTAACCTAAAAGTAAAATATAGTTGACCCAGTTTTAAAGGCAGCAATTTGTTCTTTCATAGCCATACTAGATAAGATTAATTTTTGATCATATATCAACACAGACTGCTACGTCTACGTAGTATTTGCAAAATTCTTTAAATTTTTATTTATTGATATCGAACTGAAGCTGTATATTTAACGTTTTCTTTTTGCAGGTCATCAAGTTCGTCAAGAAGTTTTAAAATCTCTTCGGACAAAGAGACATGGACCATCAACCAGTAAGTTGCAGTTGAATCCCTATGTAGTTTGAAATAGAGTTTCTGTTCCGAAGGGTTCCAGCGTTTCAAGTAAATCGTCATTTTTCCATCCCAATGTGTCACACCGAAAGAAACAAAAAATAAAGGGTAAGAGCCACATACGTGTTCATTTCTTCGTACTTGTTAACCTACTAATAAATTGTACATTCGCTAATGGAATATCTTTCTTTAGCCCGCCGTAGTCGATACGTGTCGCCAAAAACACCAGAAAATAACCTTTGATGATTGGGCAGAAGAACAACAGAACGCAACGACGGAGTACTTTCAAATTGTATTCGAGCTAATTTGAGGAATCACATCGATTATGGAAATTTAAAACCAGATGTATGTACTATAATTTAATTATTTTATTATCTTATTAATAACGTTTCTAATCAATAGTAATATAACAAGGGCTAGACATACTACTGATACTTTTGCACACGCGAAGGGTCGAGTGCTGGTTGCAATGGAAACTGTCCCGAGGGCAGTTTTCTAAGGGAAACTAACACGATGACTCTTGGCACGGGCAAAATTATATGTGAGTGTGTCGCCTGCGTTTATATTTTGAAGATTATTACACACAGCTGTCGCATGACAAATATACAATGAGAACCATGCATTTTTTTAAAATCGACCGATCTCGAACTGATTTCCTGATGAGCTCCTTAGTGCTAATTATCGACCCCGTAGATGGTGTGATAATTAGAAATAGAAATGCAAGTAACAAGCAATTTGAGTTTTTTGGCATTATTAGATCAATTTTAAATCATAATTCGTATACGCGTTTTGTGTAATAATCTTCAAAATATAACCGCGGGTGACACACTTGCATATAATTTTGCCCGTGCCAAGAATCATCGTGCTGGGTGCCCTTAGAAAACTGCCCTCGGGACAATTTTCATTGCAACCAGCACTCGACCCTTGGCGTATGCAAAATTATCGGTAAGTATGTCTCGCCCTTGTTATATTAATTACTATGTATTATTACACCTACTGCCGGTCTTATAAAAACCACTAATCTGACATTAACTTTAATTCGCTGTTAAAAGAAACAAAAGCGCATCAAAACGTCAGTGCTTATGACATTTTATTCATTAGTAAACAAATTTTGATGCGCTTTTGTTTATTTTAACAGCGAATTAAAGTTAACGTCAGATTAGTGGCCTTTATAAGACCGGCTGCTAATGCCTATACAAATTATGATTTAAAATTGATCTAATAATGCCAAAAAACTCAAATTGCTTGTTTCTTGCATTTCTATTTCAAATTATGACACCATCTACGGGGTCGATAATTAGCACTAGGAAGTTTAACGGTTTCCCTAGGCAGCTTATCAGGTAATCAGTTTGGGATTGGTCGATTTAAAAAAAAATGCATGGTTCTGATTGGATGATATCTATCATGTGACAGTTGTGTGTAATAATAGTAATCTACTTAATGCTCTGGACCTCTTGAGAAGTAGTATCACCGCGTAGTGAAATTTACTGCAAAACGTGCTTTTTAGACATTTGAACGTATTTAAAAATTAAACTAGAAATTTCGAATTTTTGGATGCAGAATTTTTTAATGACTAAATGTGTTCCAATAGGTATCCATTAAAAATTATGTCATCTAGCATGGCTATGAAATAGTTCCTAATTTATGAATGCAACAACGTTATTGTTAAGGACTTTATAAACTTTTGCCGCCTCTCTTACATGCTGAGTTCATGCTGTGCGCAGTGGACTCCCGTGCCGGCATCCGATTCCAAAAACACTTACGTTTCATCTGTCAAAGTGGCAGCATGCAAACCGGTCACGCACTACGAAAACTAATTCTTTGTAAATGTTAAACTGTTCGTGTTAATTTATAGCAATAAATTACTACTTTTGCTTTTCAACGTGTGTATAATTCAGTGAAACCTACAATCATACAGTCCACAAATTCCAAGGCGAGCAGACAATCAGCGGTTTTCCAGATAGCGAAAAACTGAGAAGGCTACAAACGTTGTACCTTCGATCCTGATCAATGCTCAAACATTGGTCCTACAGAACCGGATATAAACCACATTAGGTCATTGCGGGTCCAAAACAGCGACAGCATTCGACAACATTGGTCATAGGCAAGTACAAAGCATATTCAGGTTGTATTGCATCGCATATAATCGACCGCAAGGAGCAGCGTTCCAAATTCGCAGCAACGCGTGGAACGAAGAGGGCACATGCGGTGCTCGTAACGAGAGGAAGGAAGACAGCAGACGGTGCTATCAACGCCAAGATTCGTGCACGTGGGCATTGCAGCTGCTAGCCAGACGGTAGTAGGAACAGAAAACCGGCAAGGCGGCACACACCAATATCAAATGTAAGCCTGATTTTCCTATGCATAAATTTGGTTTATTTCGTCTGTGTTTGCATGTGTGCATAATTTCAGCTGCGTATTATTGCGTAAACAAATGGTTTATGAGTCATATAAACATTTTAATTGCGTGAAATGCCAAGCTATTACGTTTGTTAGCGATATCCCCTGCATGTTTTCATACTGCAGTCACAAGTTCCCGCGTTGTACCGGGGTTGTTTTCTGCGTCGTAAGCTACAAGTTTCTCGCGTTGTTAGCAAGCGCTGTCTACGTTATAAACAAATTCGCGCCAGAGGCGTGCGAAAGGGTTTTATCATTAAAGAATATTTCAGATTCTGCAAGTAGTAAGGCTACCGCGCGTAGCATTTTGCCTGAAATATCACAGATAGTTGACCCGTTGGGTCCGCGGACCAGGGGCGTACGAAAAGTAAGTTCGATCGGTTAAATTGTTTTTAATCTCAACAATTATGGATTCGCTTGTAAGAGCACGTGGCTCTATCAAGGGCAAGCTTACGAGTTTCGCAAAATACGTGCAATCGTTGCAAGCAATTTACGAGGTAGATCAATCGTTATCTAGCATTCAAATTATTCAGTTGCAAAAAAGATTGAATAATGCAGCCACATTGTTATCAGAATATGATGCGGTTCATGAACAAATTTTAGAAACCAGTGAGGATGCAGAACGGGAAATGCAACAGCGAGTCGAATTTGAAGATTCTTATTATTTTGCAACTTCACTAGCTGAATATTTGATTAATGAATACAACAAACAGTCTGATGTTGCACCAGATCGTTCTGGATCTCCTAATGGTAGCGTAAGATCAACGCATTCAAATTGCAGTTCACATTGCAATAATCAAGCTGTACGCCTTCCTGCCATTTCAATTCCCAAATATTCAGGAAACGTTTCAGAATGGCTCGAATTTCGTGAGATTTTTATTAGTTTAATTCATGAGAATCAAGCGTTAACTAATATTCAAAAGCTGCATTACTTAAAGGCTAGTTTACAGGGTGATGCAAGCCAAATTATAAAAAGTTTAGAGTTTACTGCGGGTAATTATACTCTAGCTTGGGAGGCATTGTGCAATCGATACAATGATCCAAAAATTCTGGTTCATAACCACCTCAAGGCTATTTTTGAACTTGAATCTTGCAGTAAGGAATCTGCAACTAAATTACGTACGATTAGCGATATGTTATTCAAACATTTTGCAGCAATCAAATCATTAGCTACCGAAAGCGAGCTTCTTGATTTTGTTATAATTTATGTAGTTTCTAAAAAACTGGACCCCACTACATTTCGTGAATGGGAGGTCCTTAGAAACCGGTC